>CAUZXS010000438.1:5000-85000 GCA_963585895.1 Sepioteuthis lessoniana
TCAAAGTTGTAAGATAACAAAAATTCATGTTAAATAAATTTCAAATTTTTTTATTAAATACCACAAATGATAAACTACAGTAAATTTTTGATCGATCATAGAGTTTCATTTTACTAATGTTTAAGTAGGGTTTAAATTTTGGCTCACTATATATATATATATATATATATATATATATATATACACACACACACACACACACAATACTGTAGCAATTTCTTTTTAATTTTATTTACTTTAAAGTAGAATTTTACCTAACATTCATAAAAATGAACTCATTACATAATTTGATTATTCTAAAATTACGAACAAATTGACACATCAGTAATATTAAATTATGCTAAACTTTTTAAAAAGATTATGAGGATAACTATTATTATTATTCCCCAAAGAAATCTGAACTATCTGACTTAAGAAATTTACAGTATTACAACTGGTAATTATATGTTATTCCGATTTAATGGGCTATACAGAAATTAAAGCCGAACATGTATCTTGTTCTTTATGAATATAGTAAAAAGTTTATTTACAAACAAAAAAACAAAAAAAACATAACATACCGAAAATATCATTAAAAAGATTTCTAATGATTCAACAAGTACTGATGCACTATGCTAGATTTGTCACCAAGTAAAGCGGGATTTGCTTTTTGCGTTTTTAAACTTTTTAAGATTGCAATAGAGTTAAAACTGAAAAGGTAAGTATTAAGCAATTAAATCAAGAAAGTTAATGAGAAATTTAAAAAATTGTCACAAAAGAAAAAAAAGTTAAGTTTGCCTCACGATATATATTCTAGGGAAAACTCAAAAATCTTAATTGAACGGCTATACATTTGTGATCAAATTTTTTTTAAAAGTAAATTTCTAGAGAGAACAATGTGAACCCGCTTAAAAATAGCAATAAGTAATATTTGAAAATGATGATTACGTCTACGAAGCAGCTGAATTCGTAGAATTTATGGCCAGATACATAATTTTTTCTATAAATAATTTTTAAAAAATTCAATATAACCACCAGTTTTGTCTTTTTAAAACATCACTAACACTATCGCTGTGGTTAACACGATCCCTCATAAATGATCTATTTGTCTTGTTTTATTCGTCAATAAAACAAAACTTCTGAGAAAAAATACACGGAAGTATTTCAAATTTCGTCACCCACTGGGAAATAAAGTTTCAAAAATTATAGTGAGGCATTTTTTATATGACTTTTTAAAAACTTTCGGATGGTACAAAACTTTTAATTACATTTGTGCTGTTAATTTTTATCGAATATTGAGTTTATAAATCTTCAGAACCTTTTTTCATTCATTCGGGTATTTTTTGAAATACATTAGGACAGTCGCAATTTAGTTTTTTTATGGTTAATTTTTATTTTATTTCAATTTTATTGATTATAGACAGTTGAGGAAAGATTTGAAGACAGTTCAACAAGTATCTCTAAAGAACTTGAAAATAGAATATTAAGAGTCAAATTACTTGTGTGTGTGTGTGTATTTTTGTTTTATTTTTTCATTCATTGTTTTGTCAGCAAGAGTGTTTTTTTTTTTAATTTATATTTGTGAAGAGTTCCACACACATTTTTTTTAAACTTTGTTACTGCTATAGTTATGAATTAAGAAAGAAATATGAAGCTGAATACTTTTCCTTCAAAAGAAAGATAAAATAATGATACCTTAGAAAATATTCTGAATGAATGAATGAATCTGTAACTTTGAAGTAAAAAAAAAAAAAAAAAAAAAAAAAAAAAGCAACGCGTCTGTCATTTTATTCCCCAACAGAACATCAAACAATAAATGGGGAAAAAATGAGAAGCTCAATTTTATATTTCGAAAGTTCAGTTATTTTTAATGTCATTCTATTCATCAATGCAAGTTTATACTTAACTTTTCATATTTTTTACCAATAGAATAAAACAAATAAGTATTATAAAATAAATAAACGCGCATAAAATAAACTAAAATTAGCTAACAAACAAAAAACAAAAGCAAAAAAATGTCATAAATACTAAGTAAATTACTGACAGTACAATTGTACTTGAAACTCAGTACCTGGAGCAAATGTCCACTTGGCAAGTTTAGAGTAAATACAACTAAGCAAATTTAGGAAGAAAAAAAGCGACTAAATAAATGCGCAGTAAGTGTCGGATGAGAACACGCGCCATCCAAAAAAATGGTTTTACGGTTTTAAAATGCATATAATTAACTCTTATCTATTTCTTTTTTACTCTTAAGAAAAATATAAACAAGAATAGAAGAAATTTATAGTTTTATTTGGACTTTAAAGTGATAAGAAACAAAGACTGATAAAAACTTAGTTCCAACATGGATAAGCACTCAAATCACCAGCGCTTTTTTTAATCATTAGTTTTAGTATAAATATTTAAAGATACAAAATATATGAATATTAATTACTGAAATTGATAATATTAACAAATATTAAATACCTTTCGTTTCGATGCAGGACGTCCCCTCTTACATGGTGGTTTTGGGGTTGTGGTCTTGTTGGTTGTGGTGATACTGTGCTTAATATTTCTATCGGATTGTTGTTCTAAGTTGTTACACCCACCTTCGTTTTTGTTGCTAACGGCTTCGGATCGTTTCTCAGCCGTTGGCTGTAATGTTTTTTTCGTGATCGAATGTGCCGTAGTTACTCCTCGACATGAAATGTAATTTCCATTTGATAAAAGTTGTATTCGACGTGCTGCTACCTCATGTTTGATTAAAGTGTTCAGGTCTATCTTGGATAATGCCGCATCAAAACTTTGTTCGCGCCACCAGCATTCGATCCGACTTAGACTAACACCAGCATCTAATTTAAGCTGAGTTTTAACTGATGATGAATTTCGGCCACCGGGAGATGTTGCTTCATTGTTATTTGTATCATTTGTAATTTTTTCTCGGTTTTTATCATTCAATTCACTAGCGCCGGTGGCAGTGGAATACATTAAACAGCTGCTACCACCACTAGTTGTAAAACTCAGTAACTGTATGGCATCTCTTAGTTTAGCAGAGGCCTTTCTGTTCACAATTTCAGTATTAGATTTACTTTTCGAGCATTTAGCTGCATTCCGATAACTTGTCCGACCCTTGTAAGTAACTTTGTTGACTATTCCATCATTTATCAAATTAGTTAACATTTCTTCTGTCTTGTTATAAGTTAGACCGTATTTGCGTTTGGCCATGTGGGAAATTTTTTCTAAGTCAGGCCGAGCTTTTCGGTTCCGCAAACGGGCGATGATATCTAATATTACATCTTTAGGTTCTAAAGATGACATGTTGCTGATATGTTTTAAGTAATCTTTTCAATTATCTTCTTTTCGGCAATGATTTTACGTTAAAACAGCGACGAATAATGTTATATAGTAGTAAGTCGCAACGATGGACGTCGTAAAAAGCGGTGCGTGCCGTTCTGCTAACTCTTTTTCACTCTCTCTATCTGTCTCCTTTTCCCTCACTGATTTACCAAGGAAGGGCGCATGTGCGGCAAATGAAAAACTATGGATGGCCTCAATTCTCTAAAGGCGACACCTACAATCACGTTCACTTCTCCACACTTTTGCTTGATTTTTTTTTTTTAGTTTTATTTTTTCCTTAAATATTAAACACGTAGACTTTTGATAATCAAGCAGTAAGTTATCTCATAACTTGGTAATAGAAATTCTTCTAAAAGCAATGTGGAGACAAAGTAAATACAATTGTTTGGTTTGTAAACCAAAACCAAATGAATTAAATTGTGCGACAAGTTTTTTTATATATGTTTTTTTGTTCTTTCTTGGGTTTGCTTCGGCTGACTAAAATTGTCGATTTAAATTCCTGTACACTGACCTGATTGTAATATTCATTATTCGAGTCGGCAAATTTGCTTTTCGGTATCAATCTAATATCTTCTTAAAAATAGTTTTTGAAAGTCAACTTTTTGCTCACTAGGGAATGTTTTGGGAGCAAAGTGTCTTTTTCCAAATTGGAATCTTGACCTCTCCTCCTCAATTAAAACACATCTACTAGTTTTAGATTTTCTCTAAAAAAAAAATTAAATAAATAATAATAAGTAATTACTTATTTTCTGAATGTATTTTTCTTGTTCATGAATTTAATTACAAATTTAGTTTTTATTAACTTTTCCGGATATTCTGTAGAAAGCGCTTAAGTAACTTTTATACTAACTTAAATGCATTTGCTGACAGTGTATTTTTACTGTTTGATGTGTCAAGATTTATACTAAATTTAGAAACTTTTCAGATTCGGTTTTAGTGTTTATTCGATGGGAAATGTTGACAAGTACAAATGAATGCGGAACTTAGAATTATTTTGTGCAGTTTGCGGTTTTGTTGACTGAGGTAAAAAAATGAAATAACATTTATTTAGATTTCCTTTTTTTGAGTGAGGTTTCATATTGAACCGATAATTAATGGTAAAAGATAAAAGTTTAGTTTTGTTATTAAAAAAATTAAAGTGGCGTATGTACATTAAAAGTGTGCCACTGTTATTTATTTTGTTTTAAATTTGAATGGTTTCTTGTTGAATCAAGTTTTCATCGGTCATTCATCAACAAGGGTTATTTATTTTTTTAATCAGTGAAGAAATGATTTATATGAGAAGGCACTGAATTAATTACTCTTGAGAAAGTTTTTTAAATTAGCTATTTATAATTATCATAAAACAATAATAATAATTACTACTACTACTACTACTACTACTACTACTACTACTAAGAAAATAGTAAGAACATTAAAAATAAAGTGAAATTCCGGTCTTTAATTTTTATTGTCCAACAAGCAGTATAATGAATTATTAGATTAATTTTTTCTTTTTTATATATGTATTGATGTCGTTTTCTGAGTCATAAAGGTATTAAACGTTTAAGTATTGAAACGAAAATGATCTGTATTGTGAGTGTTACTTTGGAACACTAACAAAACGTGTTACATGAAGGAAGAAAAAGTAGTTATTGACAAATAATTGAACTGAATTTGTTTTTGTGACATATTTCCAGTCGCGAGTCATATCGTTGACGACAATGTGAATAGACAGCGAGACATGAATAAACATTTTAAAAAATACAAAAGAGACGAGGGGAAATTGAAACATAATTAAATTGATCAATGCTGAATAATGAATAGACCATCAAACGGGGTAAAAAAATCCGAAAAAGTTGACGCTAACAAACGAATTTCTAAAAATACAATTTCTTGGAACCAAATGAAAGGACGAAAGAAACCAGTTTTTTCTCCTGAACAAGTAGTTTTTATTTTATTTTAAATTTCAGATAGAAAATACTTAATTTATCATGATGACTTTATAACCGTAAACTAAAGAGATTTCTTGTTGAGTGTTGGATTATTGAAAGCGGATATTATGCCTGATTCGTGACATATAACATTAAGATTATTATCATCAGTAATAAGTGATAACAGCGAAATACCACTGCAGTGATTTTAAAGGCTATTAACCACTATACTACTAAACTTTGAATAAGAACATTTATTACATAAACTTTACATATTTTCCAGTTTCCGACAGTTTTTTTTTTAATTTATTGATTCAACAAACAAAACCATATTACTTTTTTAGATAGTAATCTTGACTTTTTCCGATCAAGTAAGACTAGAAAATTACAACATAAGGGTGGATAGAATTTTAAACTGAAAAGAAATGCTCCGCTCAGCTTGAAAATAACTTTACGTACTTTAAAACCTGAGTGCCGATATACGATCAAAAAACTTATCTCATTAAGTTTAGCCATAAGCACTCATGTATTGTGGCCTTGCTTAACCCTACAAAGTGCTTATTCTTCCCGACAATTAATAATTTGGTAATTTTTTTCTTTTCAAAATGTCTAAACAGTAATATTGCCTAATATTTCGCTACAACGGATTAATTCTAATTGCAAATAAGAGTAAATTTTATGTTTGCTCAGTTTAAAACTACACATAAAAATCTCAAGGTTTGATAGAAAAAAGTATAGAGATGGAATCTAATATTTTTAAATTCTAAAATTTAAATCCATATATGTGTACTGCTGATATACTTATATTATTAGCTGTTCGTTTCGAAAAAAACAAAAACTTTTTGAACAGTTGTTTTTGGCGAAATGCAGAATTATGCAGTGCATCGCTTTTCTGTGAGTTTTTCTTATTTCCTAAACTGACAATTTATTTCAAGAGTAGGATTTGAAGGCGTGAATGACATTTTGACGGCACAGTTTATCAAAAGAAGAGTTTCAGAGGTACTTTGACTCATGAAAAACTCCATGCAGTACGTGTGTTGAACCACAAGGGTCCTCTATTGAAGAAAATAAACATTTCATTTATTATTTATTTCTGTCTTGGTAAATGCTTCGATACCTTTAAAAAAACACAACTCCGATTCATTTTCATTCATTCACCTTCCTCCCTTTGTTATTGAATAAACAATTTAATAATTTAATTTTATATCTTTCATTTCTAAAGTTAAGATTCAATTGCTTTTCCATAATGTATTATCCCAGAAAACTTTTATCAAATGGAATAACAGAGATCTGGCATATAAATTAACTTTATTATTTATTTAAACAATCTAAACAAAAAACATGCCTAAACCAGAAACCGAAATTGTTCTGTTTAATGGAGAACAAAAAAATAAAATTCCAATGTTTTCTCCGATTACAAAATTAATTTTTTTCCCCTAAGCTATATTTTCTATTACCTAAGAAAATCTTAGATATTATTGAAATTTGATTTATTGTTGTTTATGTATTTTGGATACTTAATTGTGAAAATTGACGAAGTGAAAGATCCAAATATTGAAAGATAAAAATTGTTCAGCATATTGAACAGTTTCAACAAATACAAATAAATTAAATTAATTTCCCCCCACCTTGCTTATCCTTTTAATTCAGCTTTCTTAGATCAGTAGTCACCAAAATTTTGCTCATGGCATTAAACTCAAGAAGTAACAAAAATATTTTGGCGTATTTAGTACTTAAATATACTTAAAATATGTAAAATATATTTTGGCTTATAAAACTAATCTAAACCTCAGAAAGAAATTACTCTTTCAAATTAAGGGTAACTTATGAAAAACATTGCATTAATGTTTCGTTGTGACGTTATGAGTAAAAGACTCAGTCTTCAATGCACATAAGCATTCTTTTTATATTTATATTATTAGTAAGAGAAGAGAATCTCAATAATTCACATAAATGTAAAGTGGAAACTGGATCAAAATAGTTAAAGCATTTTAGCTACTGAAGGTCACTTTTAGAAATACAAAATATATCAACAGGTAACTCTTTATCTTCACTTTAAGTTCACAATGACTGGATATAGAATCCAATTCTTCACATAATTTCCAACGAATATCATTAAATATTTAAGGAATAAACCAATTATAACTTTTGTGTTTGATGAAGAAAGTTGTAAAGTGCTCTACTAAATTAGTAATTTCTCTTGTAGTTACTTTTTATAGTGTACATAGCTACATCTTGTGGCGAACGAATGTGCTGTGGATCAGTTTGGGAACTTCTGAATAAGACGTTTGTAACGTTAGCATATACTTGTACTTGGGTATAACTTGGTTTTTGTCTTATAGGTGACTTAATTTTTAATGATCTCATACTTGATGAAAAAGTTTCATTTATGAGAATTATATTTTCCGAATCACTAAGTCAGTTACAAATAAAATTCAATGATGAAAAAACAAATCAATGAATCACTGAGTCATTTACAAATTTTGAATATGGCGCTCGACCGAAAAGTCTGGACGCAAAAAAAAACAAAAAATGAATTACCGCGCGCCGATTTTTATATCATTACTGATAATATGCGCAGACTTAGTTGAGAGTAGTCACATGATAACTTAATCGATTAAAGAGCTAATCACAATCTATCACTTATTTCGTCATTTTGTAGCCGATTTCAAGCCGACTGCTGGATATTAGTATAAAGAAAATCAAGTCAAAAGTTAAGTGGTTACTGTGATGTCAGTAGCCACAATTTTAACGGACTCTTTTTTTCTACCCACTCTTTTTCCCCGGTATACAAACAGCAACACTGCCAACATTCAAAAACTTCAAAGATCTACTTACAGTGATTATTACGACAATGTCAGTCACATATACTTACATAGCAAGCACATTAATGTTATTTTCTTCGGACACCGAAGTACCTTTTTTTAAAGAAGCAATGTTCACACCCATATATTGCTTCTTCTTATATCTTCTTGGTTCATGTTCATTGAAAGTTATCTAAATATGCTCTCTTTTAGTTCATATTGTGTTTTGATTTTAAATTTACAGAGATCCTGATTCCTAGATACCAGGATGAATAAGCGCCCCTGCGCGCTCAATGAGTGTATTTTATTTTTATTTCTTATTTTTTTAGAATGAAGATGGAATAAAATTAAAACGACAAACTCCGATTTTCCCTAGGGCCAGAGACTCACTTGAATAGTTATCACTCTAATCTTACCGTGCTGAAGAATCATCACCACATTGTTCACTATCCCACCGTTTTTGCTTGCTGGTGATCGCTTTTTGTGTTTTTTCCCTAACATGCTAAAGATTGTCACATTAGCAGTTACCCGAGGAAAATAAATATAGACAGTACAATTAAAATATATACTTTAATATATTTCTTCTAGCACACACGCACACACACGCACACAAGATTATTTATATGTACCTGAAAATGTAGCTATTACTGACAAAATATTTTGATGCCCAAACCAAAATGATATTGTCTCTGAGTATGGTCGGGTTTCTTGGTACACAACATTATTTTTTCTCTCAGTGGATGTCATGAAAAGGTTATTTGGGGATCCAACACATAAAGTTGGCCATGAGAAAAGCAAGGATGTCAAATGATCTTGAGATATTATCTTCAGAAATACGGAACAATTTTTCCTTTTTACGTAACTTATGTGGAAGCCATACTTCAGATTGACTAATTCAACAAAAAATTGATACAAATGATTTTCAGCATTTGATTTGGATATTAATCAATGTTATTCGACGTAAGAGATAGTCGATATACTCAGTTATGTCGACGTAGTGATAAACAAACCACCTGATTCCAAAAAGAATGTGTTCTGATCCATGAAACCTTCCACAGCAGAAACCAAAAAAACACTGTGGAAAACTGACTACACAGCAGTCAGCAGCTAACCTAACAACCCGTATTACCCTAACCTACCGATGTATTGATATAGCTAACAGATCAGTTACAGTTTGTTACCACACACACAAGAACATCAGCAAACACACATTCACTCTTGGATTGGTCTTACAGCAGAAGTTACAAAGCAATATTCTCGCCAAGTAACTTCATAATATCGCCATGTAAACACACTACGCTCACATACAAGATATTCTCTGTAATTTTTCCTTTGTAAGGACAATTCGCGCTTTTATACACTTACATACGAACTTTTATTTCGAATTTAAGTCCGCAACGACTCTTACTATCTTAACATGACTTTTTTTAATTGCTTCATCAACAACAGTTTAACCAAAAAAAAAAAAAAAAAACATTTGCTATTATATTCTTGAATTTATTGTGATGTGTTTGTGTCGGGTACCCAGTTTTTAGTCATAAACTTGTCTCACTTAGGCCGAGATACCAACAAAAAAGAAATCGTCTAAAATCTCAAGTTCTCGGGAGACACATTCCAGATTTCTGAGACAGTAGGACTTTCCAAATACAAAGAAGGTGGAGAAAGAATATGTAACTTATAGCAAGTAACCATCTAAATCGTAATTTTATGTTCTTAAAATCTCAAATGATTTGTCGGCAGGGCATTGACTATATCCTCTGCAGAGGGATAAGACTCTCCTAAAAGGGGTGTCCTGTGTGTAACACTGATCTACATCTGATGGTGAGACTTCAGTTTTACAGATTTTGGAGAGTCTGGAGTTTTTCTTCTTTTTTTCCTTTTTCTTTTTACGATTTTTCTCCGGTCCACGTTCTCTTGGAGTGGTATTAGCTATCAGAATCTCACCTGAGTCAAAAATATCAGTTTAAAATTATTCGTATTCGACAGGACCGTGTTAAAAAAACTCCTGAGAAACAAGTACACGAAAAATGTAGATATGAATGTAAAATGAACCCGATTCCCTAATATGTAGGCATAAAATAACGTTAGGTAGGTTGACAGGTCATTAAAATTAATCAATTTTAAATCAATTAACAATCCACCAAAATCTCAGTTTGTTCTCAGAAAATACTGTGTATTAACAACATGGCCGCCATGGACCTTTCGTACTGTACAAATCACTTCTGATTGAAGAAGAAAATCAACGAAAATCAGGGAATTATCTAATCTTAATAAAATTTTCAGTTTTCATTCATTAGTTCATGAACTTTATAACGCATCATTTATTTTATAAAAAAGATTTTTCAGTTCACTTAACTTTACCCCACGCCATATGTGTAACGCTATTTAATCTGTAGGAGTATATGATATAGCATATACTTTCTGTTTATAATAGAAAGAAGTGTGAAGGTATGAATGGAATAAAGAAAAATCTTTTTAATTGGGTGTTGTTGAAAGAAAATAGTACCCCAAATGTAAATATTTAATTAACAAAAATGTTTTGAGAGCTTTTAATACTATGAATTAATGTAAAACATCTTTTTTTTTTCTTTTAGATTATTAGGGAAATAATTCTGTATCCATATATAAACTGCCTAAAGGGGGGGGGTAATTCAAGTTTGCATTGGATTTTGACTTACTTTTCTCCAATTACAGGCTAAATCTAAATTTGTTATTAAATAAAGAATATCTACACTAATTGATTGCTAATACAATTTTTCTGTATTTACAAAAATTGAGTTTTTTTTATGTTTGGCAGTTCTAACTTATAATTCTTAACGGTTTAATATCTGTATTATAAAAAGTGTCATTGAAAAATTCGTTAATTCTTACCAATCACTTGGATTTAAATATCATAGGAAGTGATATAGTTATCAATGTACAAGTACTATTTTGATATTAATCAGTCTATCAATGTTTCTAGTTACTAATTTAATTTAAAAAAGCGTTTCAAAAGTATTTTAAAAATTTAATAATACTTTTTGATTTATGTAACATCAATTTGGATAAGGTCGCCAACTTTTGGTGAATTTTAATTCTTAAAATGTATTAAAAATGAATTAGATATGTAAAGTTATTTTGCTTTTAATACTAATTGTTATGATGCTACTGTCTTTGAAATAAAACTAAAAATTTAACTTTAAATAATAACTTTAACTATTCTTAATTCGTTTTGACGGAAAAAACATTGACGGTGCGAAATTTCGTTAGTACCTTGTTAGAATAAAACTATTACGAACGAAAACTGAAAGTTCAAGAAACGCAAAACTCAGAAAGATAACGTTATTTATTTATTTATTTTAATGTGAGCCTACTTTCTTACTACTGCTGCTACTATTCCATCGGGGACTTGTCAATTTAATACGAAAACTGAACCCGGTAGAAGGCATTCGCCGATAGCTACCAAGATGGAAATGACTGTGGTCACCGTGGCCTCGAAATGACCTAGCACGTATAAAAAGTAGCCACTTAGACTATAAGTTTTTTTCCGTCTTTTTTTTTTTTTTTCTTTTTTACGCATACTTTGTTTATATTATTTACGCCTTACGTTTGGCCGTCACAAAGACTCTCACTAAAGTAGCGAACACGTTCGATGTAAAAAATCGTATTAAAAACCGGAAGTAATATTCCTTTCACACCATCAGCTTCGTTCCGCTTTAATATTTTCCTTCTCCACGTGTTTGCGGAAACTGAAAATGACGTTATTAAAAAGTAGCGAGAAAGAAACGACAAAATAACTTTACAAGTTCCACAAAACATTTGTGCTATCTAAGCGAGAAAAACACTTGTGACTTTTTTTTCAATCTTGAGTTAGTCGTACAATAAATGATGTAAGCAAAATAAAAACTATTAAAATAAAAATTATTAAGTGTGAAATCTGAATGCTCACAAAAGGTGGAGGCCTGGGAGAAAATGTAACTGTGATAAAATGAGGTTGCAATGGAATTTCTGGGTCATTTTTGCCATTCATTCTACGGTATGCATAGCCAGTTTAGCTACCCTATTTCTCTCTCCGCCCCACTCCGTCTTTTTGCTGTGTCACGATTCAGAACCTTTCCTCTATCTTCTCACCAAGTTGTTCTCGGTGATAAACTTTCAACTTTGGCTGCATAGGTGGCATAATCTGCTAAAGTGTAAGCAAATATAACAGAACTATTTTCTTTTAATTGATTAATGTCATTAACTTTTTATTCTCTTATATTTATTCTTCTTATTGTAAAGTATAAATGAAGTGTGTGTATACCATATTTAAAAAGAATTGAAGTTCAGCCGACTTGGGGCATCAGAAATTCTACTACCAGCCATGATCACATTAATTTTTTTAATACTATAATAGCGTCACTTTAGTATTTGAAATTGCTTTATTGAAATTGGTTTTCGATATATATATATATATATATATATATATATATATATATATATATATATATATATATATATATATATATTATTCGGTCCAGTTAAACCGGGATCGGAAACAATTCTGTCAGGACAAAGAATCTTTCAACTATGAACATTTAAATTTTCCTGGTAAAGAGCTCAATTTAACTGACATCACAGAGCAATAATTTCTTTAAGAAAAACAAAAATCGGTCACATTAGGATTATAAATTTATTTCCATCCTGTTATGGGCATTGATATGAATCAATAACACCAAAAATAACAGGACTTCTTCAGATCTGAATAAGTCCTGTTATTTTTTGTGTTATTGATTCATATCAATACCCATAACAGGATGGAAATAAATTTATAATCCTAATATGATCTGTTTTTGTTTTTCTTAAAGATATATATATATATATATATATGTTGAAATGGTAGATTGCGGTTCATCTGACAGTATGATAGAAATATATTGAAGGTTGGATAAATCAAACCCTTACCATAGGTTTAGATGACGCAATATTTCGTTCTTTTATTTTAAGGCCTGAAAAAGTTCTTAAAATAAAAGAACAAAATATCGCGCCTTCTAAACCAGTAGTAAGTGTTTGATTTATCCAACCTTTAACATATTCTATCATATATATATATATATATAGAGAGAGAGAGAGAGAGAAAGAGAGAGAGATTCTATTGATATACTAAAACGGAATTATCCAAAGTGAGTGCTCAATGTAAAGTTTATGATATATGTAAACATATATAAATAAGCTTCTGCAGAGCAAAGTATTTTTGAGAAACAATACACTGATTTTTTTGTTTCTCAACGATACTGTAGTGGGTGCATGTTATTGTTTAGTGAATATGTTACTCTCCAATTTGTAGCAAGTGAGAGTGAGTTTCCATCCGTATTTTACGGGTATTACATTCACGTTTAGTTCCACCACAAATACAACACAAATTTTACAAGCACGTAAAACAAATGGAATATGACAACAACGAACATTTAGAAACAAACAATTTAATATTCATAACAAAACAGGAATAAAAATAAATGAGAAACATAATGTTCGAGCGTCTTTTGTAGAAATACAGTTATGGCCAGTTAAATAAAAATAGGGTTGTTCACACGTGTGTATATGTTTACATGTTTATAAAGTCTATCAAATAAATGGTTCCATGGTTGGCCGAAATAAGTAGGATAAAAATAATTGTCTTTACTTACATATGTGGGTATATGTGTGTGTATATGAATGATGGACCGTAAGTATGGGTCTTTGCTTTCATTAAGTCTGCCTGTGTGTTTTCCGAAGATTTTGGCGACAACGTGTCGCATTGGTGAAAGAAAGCCGCAAGCCTTTCCATTTGAGTCTATATAGCAGCTCTGTTACTCATTTCATGACCTCTAGTGAAAAGTCTTTTTGGCCGTGGAAGAAATGAATTGAATGACCGACAACTGACCTGGTTGATTAAATTCTTCGTTATTTATACTTTAGTAGTGGATCAAAAAATAGTTTTATTGCGAGTCCAAAAATTTAAGCGCGAAAACATTTCTTGATCAATCAGATTCGTATTTTTACTTATCTGTCTAAAAAATTTTCTGTTAATTAGTTTCTGATCCGGATTTTCTAGAATGTTCTTATTCTATGTTTTTAGCTGATTGGTTGAAAAATATAAAAATGTAACTTCAATGCTAAAGCGGTTTTCATCCAAAATTTCTAGAATGTTTTTATGTATGTTTTTATTGATTATTTCAAGGCTAAAAAAATGTGTATTCTATAATGCATATATTTTATTGAGCCAGCACCTAACATGAACTCACCGAGCCAATTTCGCTAGAATTGGTTTGGATCAAAATGAAATAAAATTTGCGCCTAAGAATATCCCATAATTAAACCCGTTTCTTTTTGCCTCTTTGTTTCTCACTTTCTCTCTGCCGCCCTCATTTGCTCGCAGCGAACCCTGCGACCTCTGCCTGGGGATTTGACCTACTATGGTGTCTGTGTGCGACCTCAAATGGAACCCAGACGCGTCGCTTCGTCACGCGAAAAGTTTGACCATTTTCTTTCAGTTTCCAACCTCAGAGGGTGTAGATTGGACAGTGAATAGGTCCGATTCTACTTTATGTTTTTGTTTTGTTGTTAAATGGCATATCAACCTTCTTGGGTTATTTAATGCCAAATCCATCCTTCTAGGAAAACAGTACTGGCGTAGGAGTACGATTGTTGTTTTGTATTTTTGGTCCCACATTTTGTGGTGGTATATTTGGTTGATAGTTCCCCCCACAATTTATGTTGGTTTATATTTGAAAAAACAAATGAAGTAAATATGTGAAACGACGTGTACAAAAGAACATTCAAAACAAAGCAGTAAAAACAAAATTAAATATATCAAGAAATACACGAAAAAAAAAAAAAAGAAACCGTACAAATATTCTAATATAGTCAGTTGAATATTCCTCTCTGTGTGCGTGTGTGTATGCGTGTACTAACAATGATATTATGGAAAAATACTAAATATTGAAAGTATCCTGTAGACTATGAAATGTATGTGGACTAAGTATTTCGTGTAAGGTATCGATATATAGAAATATAGCAACGTGTGCTAGAAGGCATGTGTCTTGTCCTATGCTGGTTGTTTGTCTCTTTCGGGGTTTGACGAAATTTCTGAGGTGGTGTTCGAGGCTGGAGTAAGTCGAACCGAAAAGGCAGAAGAGGAAAGGAAAAGGTTGCAGAATGTATACATTTTTCTGGGGTTGACTGCTGGAAGTCAAAATGTAAGAGAGAGAGAGAGAGAGAGAGAGAGAGAGAGAGAGAGAGAGAGTGTGTGTGTGTGTGTGTGTGTGTGTGTGTGTGTGTGTGTGTGTGTGTGCTGTCTCTGTAAGTTACAGTGTAAGAGAGTGAGTTCTTAGAAGACGTGAGTATATATAGGCAATCCTTGTCATGCGGTCGGCTCCTAATGCACAGGACAAAGTCAAAGTTGCGGACCTTATTGTGAGCACTAACCACGTGACTTTCCTGGGTAATAGGTTACCGAGACTGATTAGTTTACCGACGTCCGCCATTTTTGTTTCGGGAACAAGTGCCATCACGGCCATTTTAAAATACAGGAGTGTAAATCCTATAGATATATTTCTTTATTTATTCCCTACACAGGTACTATTTAACCCATAGCTGGGAGGATAAGGGGGTTCATACCTTTCCCAAGAGTATTAGTCTGAAAGGGAACATAATAGGGCGAGTGATGTTCAAACTCGCTTACTACGATTCTGCAGTCGAGTGCTTTAACCATTACACCACGAGGACACCCCACATCTATTCTATGTCCCCATCACCAAGGAAAATGACATCGTCCGTTTGTAAAGAAAGAATATAAGACGTCGATTAACGAAGATGAAAATGTATCACTGACGAAATGGAGTTTGGGACTGAAGTTGACAAACATTTGAAAAGAAGAATATCGCGTCAACCCATACAACTGACGAAAGACATGGTGCTGTACGAGCTGAAATTTCGAATGAACTTTCATTTAACCCCATCAAGGTAGATAAGTATTTTTGTAGTTTAATCATATATGTAAATGTTTGCTCACACTTTTTATTGTTTGTGTCTATTTCCCTTTTCTCTTACTCTTTGTTATTGAATTAAAATAAATGTGATGCTATCCATTGTTTTGTGTCTTTTTTTTGTCTAGTTCTTTGTGTTTCTAAATCCCTGAGCGAATTACGAGAAAGGATCCCATTTTTCCTTTTTTTTAAAATTTTGAACCTGCAGTTTACCTATATACTACAATTTCATAACAATATGTATATATATATATATACCACTCACAAAATAAGAAAAAATATTCTAGTAATCTTTTTTTCTTCAGAAGTGGTCGTATCAGATGGAGCTACTCTATTTAAAAATAGATAAAATTTGTTAAATACCCGGATACTATTCTCTCTCGGTCTATGTCAGCCTCGTGTCATATTTGTATATCATGTACAAAGAATGTGTATTCTTTATTACTTAATACACTATTCTTTAAAATATTGATTGAAAATTATGTTATTAAATGTCTTTTAATAATTGCTACCAGATTTTGAATTTTGTCAACTATTTTCTTTCTCCTTGAACTTAGGTGATATGTATAATAAATGAACAGCAGCAGCAGCGAAAATTATTTAGTGATTAAGAAGAAGGTTTGTAACTGTTCCATTAACCTCCTGCTTCTCAATGATTGCTTTAAGTTGTCAAAATAAATAGAGTAATATATAAGGTATTTACCAAGCTTTGCTTCGCCTGGTACATCGGCTTTATATTACTTGCTATATCTATTGTTTCTAAGTAGTCACTCACCGAACAGGCTCATCTCTGCAAAACTTTTGGGTTTAAGTGTGACTAGGAATAAAAAAGGTTTATATTGAAGTCAAAACTGTTTGAAAAAAGTGGATTTATGTATTGGATTGATAAAGTGCTGTGATGTAGATACATTTGAGGGTGAAATAAGATATTTAAATAATAAAATAAATAAATTTTGATAGTACAATATAGAATATTAATTTTTTTTTATTGTCAATTAAATGAGCACAAATTTCTGATGTTTTTTCTTGTGCTAAGTAGAATTTCCTAAAAGGAATAATTGTGTTGTATTTTGTGCAGGTGCATTTAAAAAAATTATGTGGAAATAAAACAAACACTACGATGAGTAATTGTCCCTTGAAAGACAGCTGAAACTGGCCAAACGATTTTTCGTCAATCCTTTCAAAGGAAAATCTGTGTTCTCAGAAAAGAGATCTTGAGCTGGATCTCGAAACCTTTTAAGAGAAATTATGTGATCGTATGATTATAGTTTTCTGAACTTAAGTTTTCACAGGTAATCTCCGAAAACGATTTCGTCATATTTTATCCTACATGAGTTTGTTTTTAGTTGTGTGAATTCTGTTGATCTCAAATATCAACTCAAAAAACAAAAACAAAGCCTGTAATGCGGCATGGGTCGGTAGGCTGTCAGCGATCTTTGATCTTGTCTGAAATATGACGCATGAAGATTCTCTTTGGTACCAGTCCTGGTGTTATAGGACTTTACACTCCTATAAATTATTTTGGGCGGTATGCCACTTGTTCGCACAAAGATGGCGGACGCTCACATATTCAGTCTCGGGAAACCATTGGCCAGGAGGACCACGTGACATGCTTAAAATTACGTCCGCGCGTAAATTCTAGTCCTGCGTTTTGAGCCACCTACAAGACGCGTATTTTCTATAAATACGTCGTCTTCAAACACCCTTGTTCTCTTCTACACAAATTCTTCGCAGCAGCAACACACTCCCTCCAGCGTGAATCAACAGGAGAGAAAAGCAACAACATGGATGGGCCTCGCAGACATTCAAAATATACATTGACTATGAGACGCTTTCCAGTCTCAGAGAAACTGCCCGTTTCTAATCATAAAAAAAGGACATTTTAAATATGTAATTCTTTTGTAGCTTAGTTGTGTTAGACACACACACATATATATATACACACTATTACTTTGTTAGTAGAATTAGAAATATTTTTTATGTATCAATGTAAGTTTTATTATTATAGTATATAAATTTTTTTTCGTTCGTCGCCTTGTTTTAGATGTTCTTTTTGTCCGCGCCGTTTTACAACCTTTACTCGTTTCATTCGTTTTATATCTTTTACTCATTTGTTTCATTGGCTTCCTTCATTTACTACTTTATCCATGTGCCTATATTATGCCCTATTCTACCTTTTTTCTAAATACCAAACCTTATTCTAAATATACAAAACTCAACATAAAATTGTCGGGGACCAAAAATTCATTCACTCACTCCTCCTCCAGTGTCAACTGGTATTTGTCGTACATCCCACCAACCGGACGAGTGTGGATCAAAGCCCTTATGAAGGTGGATCCGGCCCCTCCGAAGAAGTTAAGAGCATGAGGAGACGGCTCGATGAGTATGCCAGTCTTGGTCACGTGACACGAATGCTGAGCTTCTCCAGCTCTCGCGTCCGTCAGCGTCGACCGACTCCCATCGCAAGAGACACAACACATCTGACCAGATACGCGTAGTCGCACAGTGTATCGTGACAACTGCCATTAAGGATTTTTGTTGACTGTTTTATAGCCGTGTTTGGATCAAAATCAGTTTCGAAAAACTTTGCAGGGTAAGTTTATGATTGGTTGAAAAAGGACTTTTTAAATTGTTTTTTAATTTAGTTTTTCAACTGGAAGCTGCATGGAGCCTACATGTACAGGAACATGTTTTATTCATTGTGTTGGTAGGTTCTGTCGGGTCAATATCCGGTTAATATTAGCTTCCTTCAATGAAATATGTTTGTTGGATTCTCTTTCCGAGTGTTTTAATTTGTTTTATTAGTGAGTGGGTGTATTGGGTTTGTGAATTTGTTAATCAGGAGAGATTTTGATTTCTGTTGTATAAAAATCATTAGGTGAGATTAAATACGATCACATCTTTTGTGATATTTATTTTTGCAATTTCCAGTTATTGATAAAGTCGGCGACTGCAGCCGAGAGTAACCCGAAGGCCCCCTTTTCAATAGCTACGACACCGAGATGTAGGCAAGGGCGCTACTCTTTTTCCTTGATTGCTCCACTTTACCCTTGATCCGTACCTTATAATGCTGATTGTTAAGCAAGGCGGCATCAAGTACCATTTTTGAGTCTTTGGTATGGCTCGACCTGGGATTGAACCCCGGTCACACGGACCATTAGCGAACACTCTGCTTATTAAGCCCATGGTACGAGGGTCGTTCAATAAATCATGGGAATTTTGCCTAAGGAGTCGGTAATAAGAAGCACAGTTTAAAGTTGCAACCTTTTCAAGGAAATTAATACTGATGGCTCCCTTCTATGACCCATAACGCTATCAGCATAACTTTCTTTATTGACAACTGCACCTAGATCTTTTTCTTTACTGGAGAGTCAATGTGTTTCCCTTCTATGGACAGTCTTTTTGACTCAGGCTTAGCCCATTTGTAAGATTATTCTTTGACTAAAACATGCTTCTTCATTCACGTCACGCATTCTTTTGTAAATTTCCCACGGTTTGCACCTCTAAGTCACCGGAAATTTGATAACAGACTTCTTTTCAAGCCTGGAGCGCTCTGATTCACCGCCATTTTGAATTGTCTCTAAACATATTTTTGTGCGTTACAAATAATTTTTCTATAAATTAATTCCAAACAATGTAAAATTTACATTTATGAAAAAAAAAATTTTGCTTTAAAATAATTCCCTTATTTATAGAATGAGCTTTGTCGTACCCTAAAGCAACTCCCTGTATTTTTTTAACTGCTTTTTTTCGAAACCAGAAGTCTAGCAAAAATCTGCGCTGTTGTATCACTGTTTTAGTATAAAGATCTCACTTTGCCTCTCCTTCCAGAAGTAGGAGGAGAAAGGACAAAAACCCTATTACCGGGGTGGAGCTACGTGGTGCATTCAATGAGTTTCCAGACTTTTTTGTACAGACATTTAAAATTATTGTAGACTCTTGAAAATTCAGTATGTTATTGCTATACATCTTATGAGATGACTGACCAATTTTTATGATTTCAGATTCAGATGAACAGCTACAGCAGGAATTGGAATACACCCTACTAAAGCCTGATTGTCACAGCTGGTGAAATTCAAAAATGCAGTCTGGACTTTAGAAGAACGATATGCAATAAAATTCTGTTTTAAACTTGGAAAAATGCCATGTGATGAAAGCTGGATCTACTGCTATGACTCAGAGACCATAAGACAGAGTTCCCAGTGGAAGCATGCTGGCTCTCCCAGACCCAAGAAGGCCAGACAGAGCAAATCCACCTACAAATTTTTGATGATCCCTTTTTTTGACAGCACTGGCATGATCTACATGCACTGGGTTCCCACTGGACAGATAGTCAACAAGGAATACTATGTTGAGGTTTTAAAGGAGTTCAGGAAGAGATTCCGTTGGGAGAGGCTAGCACTCTTCAAATCGGGTCAGTGGCATTTCCACCAGGACAATGTACCAGTCCATGACTCCATCCTTGTCACAGACTATTTGACCAAGATGGGCATCAAGACAGTTCCTCACCCTCCCTATAGCCCAGGCCTTACTCCCTGTGACTTTTGGTTATTCCCTAAGCTCACAGGCTGTCGTTATGAGACAATTGAGGAGATGAAAGAGGCTGTGACGAAGGTTATTGACACGCTCACACTAGAGGACTTCCATGGAGCCTTCCAGAAGTTTATGGAACGGTACAACAAGTGCATTGCAGCCGGAGGAGATTACTTCGAAGGGGACTAGAGTTTCATGTGTGTACTATCAATAAAAGTGCCCATACGAAAAAAGTCTGCAAACTTATTTAATGATCCTCGTATATACAATCAATCGAGCCGATTCCACTCTCCCGCCAAATAAGAAAGGCATTAAGACTGTCCAAAAGATTAAACTTTAAGAGCGCACCCACGGTGATCACTGTGGACGGGTTGAATTGGGTGCAGATGTGACGCCCACAAGAAGCAGTTGGAGGTCAAACAATTATATAACCCGGTGCCACAGTCAGGTTCAGTTAGTTGGAGTCAGTTGGTTGGAGATAAGATGCTGTAGAGAGAACCAGCACCCAGCAGAGGGCTATGGGCCCTCAGGACCCCCGATTGAGCAGCCCAGCAGAACGAGAAAGAAGTGCTGCTGAAGACAAAGGAACTGGGGGTCAATATGTTGCAGTTTGTTCAGTCTCCAACTCCCTTCTCACACATAACCCTTTCGCAACCATTTCGAATAAAGTGTGAGAGGTATATTTTTTTTAAAGAAGTGTGTTCGTTCGTCATTATTGTTGATTTTGCTTCAGCATGTATATGTGTATAGTTGTATATGTATTACGGCTATGCAACATAATTCGATTTGGTGCCGTGACCAGGATCTAGGACCAGAGTATGATCCTTTTAGGGTTTTGAGATTCTTTAAGGAATAACAGAGGGCCCTGTTGTGTTTGGGAGGATGAAAGATGCATCCGTATTGTACTTTGATGCACACATGTCAAGATAGCCAACCGCGCAAACAATTATATAACCCGGTGCCACAGTCAGGTTCAGTTATTTGGAGATAAGATTCTGTAGAGAGAACCAGCACCCAGCAGAGGGCTATGGGCCTTCAGGACCCCCGATTGAGCAGCCCAGCAGAACGAGAAAGAAGTGCTGCTAAGGACAAAGTTGTATATGTATTACGGCTATGCAACAATACTCTCAAGGTATAGCAGTTACTCGAAAAGGCTAACAAAGCCAAGTTGGGCATAATTGTCGTTTCTCAAGGCCTAACCGGAGCTGAACTGAACTCGCGACCGGATCACTGAGACATGCCGTCGACATTCTCTGCCCCAAAGACTTCGAGACCATCGTGGATACTTGGATGTATATGATTGATGGCTCGAAATCTTACTAGTATAAATGTGAGAGGGATGATGGATCCAGGCCGTGCTGGGTGCTTACTTGGTGAACTCTCAAACCTCGATGTAGAGACTCACATCATTTGTATGAATGATTTTCAGGTGTCGGAGAAGAACAATGTCGTTCTTTTAGCATTTGGCAAATCTCACAGCACTGGGGTCTTACTTGCTAGTTAGACGCAGTCACAAATCAGATGTTAATCTTGTCTTTGCAAGTGACGGGTGGAGCTTTAGAAGGTTGGTAAGGTATGGTAGCAGTCTGATCGACCTGATGTCCGACAGATTGGTTGACAGATTTCGTATAAATCACCCCGAGAGGGAGATGTGGACGTGGATTCTTAATTCGCCCTCTATCCATTGGAGATCCTACCGGGATAGTGTGTTAGGAGAACTGATATAGGATTCGTATCTTGTCCCACGTTCCACTGGTTAGGGCTTGCTGACCACAAAGTAGTTAAAATCAGCTTCTGTTTGAGTGATAGGCCAAGTCTAGCCAGCTACTGAAAGTTTAATACCTCCTTACTGGAGACTTCCGAGACCGGTGGGAAAACCTAATTCAGCAGACACTATTGGAGCAGTTACTAGAAATAAGTGGTGCGGATTCCTTAAGAATAGGATTAGAAACTTCACCATCAAATATTGCCAAGAAATCGCTTTAGATAGATCAAAGATGGCGAAATTCTTAAACAATAAGCTCATTCAGGCAGTGGAGAAGGGGAATCCCTTAGAGATAGACTTAGCTAGGAGAGACCTAGCAAATGCTACTAGGGATATGTAGTTAGAGAAAGATTTAAAAGAGTTGTGAAAACCAACGCAAGAGTTTTACAACTATTTAGTTGACTTCCCTTGCTGTGAGGGGATATTTACTGAGTGCAAAGTCCACGATGCGTTGAAACAGGTGGGCCTCAACATGTCACTGAGACTGGATGGTTTACCCGATGAAGTATACTTGAGGCTGTGGCCAATGTTTGTACCTATTCTGACGGATATGTTCAATAACTGGTGCCAAGGGTGCGATCACATTACTGAATTTTGGCCCGTGTCTTGGCGAACTGCTTGCAGATTATTGCCAGTGATCTGATCAGAACTTGGCTGTGAAGAGTAAATCGATCCAAAACAACCAGCACTTTGTATGCGAGATCATCGAGGGGATAGAAGACGACACTGAAGCCGCACTAACCAATTTGGATCAGTACAAGGCTTTTGATAGGAGGGACCATCAATTTCTGGTAGCGGTTTTGGAGACTGCCGGATTCGAACAAGAGTTTCGGATGGTCCATCTGGTAGGGTTGCCTCTTGTCTACATTTTTCTATGTTCTTGCTTTGGACCCCCTGCTCCATAGGCTAAGAGTTGGGAGGATTCATCCGGTCTGCGCGATATCTCGGCTGCCTAAAGGCGAGGGTGTCCGCGAACGCCGATGACGTCACTGCATTTGTGTCTCACCTCTTGGACATAATTGCAGAAAAGTAGGCGCTAGCGAGGTATGAGTTGGAAACAGGAGCCAAGATCAATGTCAAAAAGAGCGAAGGTTTGCGTCTGGGTGCCTAGACAGGTGGCGTTCCTCTGCCAGGGCCCTTCCACTAGAGTGACTGGCGTATCCGCATCCTCGGAGTGTGGTTCAGTCCCGTGCCACTACTGGAGCAGAATTGGTCGGAGGTACAAGCAAAGGTAGGAGAGCATGTGAGTACCTGGCTTCGAAGGCTATTGTCCTTAAAGGGAAGAGCAGAAGTGTACACCTTCATTCGATCTTTTACCGGTTGTCTACTTCTTCTGCACCTGTGAACCGCGCAGGCGCTCGAACGATTCCTCTTCTCGCTTCTGTGGAGAGGTGGTCAGTCAATGGTTCATCGTTGGGTCTGCTGCCGGCCTTCTTGTAATGGTGGCTTGGCGATGCCGGACTTAGCAAGTCACTGGTTTGCCAAAAAGTTGTCATTCTTAGGTTGATCTTTGACAGGAAATGCAGCGTTGGGACGTTGAGTTAAGGCCGCCTTTCCAAACTTGAAATCTAACCCTGAGGCTGAGAGCCGCCGTAAGCCAATGGATGAAGCGCCATATTTCTATGAATACAGGAAGACAGGACCCTTCATAAACTTCCTCGGTCTAGGGACCTTTCCCGGCTTCAAAAGGTACTTTATTGACTTTTACTAGAGAGTGCTGTTTCTGACCTGCTCGGAAGCGGTTCGGCTTAACGTTGAAGCAGATTCGTTCCCCATGGAGTTGAGCACCAGGGAGGAGCTATGTCAATAACTCTGTGTTTTCACTCGCCTAGCTGTCGCTCGCCGGCTTGACCTTTAAAGTAGATCTTGCAAACATGCTCGATTGCTTCCGACGCGGCAGAGGAATAGAAAAAAACAGCTGAGCACATATTCTACCACTACATGGGACACCGCCAGTTTTTGGACTACATCGGAGAGATGATGACTCGCATCGATCCCAAACACTTAGTGCTGCTCGACGTTGGTTACATCGTGGACAATTTTGATCCTCTGTGGACATGTGAGGAATGAAGACTGTTTCTCGCGATCCTAGCCGTAATGTGACTGGTGACCCAGATAACGTGACAGAAGGAATTGTGTGACGGTGAAAACTTTTCTCATTACGGTCTGAGCTGTATTTATTAAGTATCATCTTAGGGTCAAGATTAAATGTGATAGAAAAAGCTTGGACCACATAACATTCAATGAAAGATGGGTGAAAACAGCAAGCCTAGTCGTAAGAAAGGGTGCTACGTTGGAATCCTTCTTCCCTTCTCTTCCTGCTCATGCTGCGACGGTCCGGGTCCTCCTGTGGGGCCTCACCCCAAGTAAGCTAAGTTTCCTATTTCTATACCTTAGCTGTATGATTGAGCCATAGCCCCTGTCATTTAGATTAGAGTTCCAAAATTCCCATATTCCCACTTTTTTAAGGACCTTCTCACAACCCGGTTAATCATTTCTTTTCATCCTGGATTTATTTTCATATCTTCCTATCCCCAACCTACTCTCATTTGTTTATTTTTATACATACTTCACATACATCCACTCCTTAGAATGGATTGTGAACTTTCGATACTGTAGGTAATTCCCAATTTAAATGGGGAGGGACGGGGACAACCAATCTGGTTTATTTTTTGTTTATTTTCATTTATTTATTTGTTCTTTCTTTCTTTGTGGGTTTTTCTTTTTCCTCTCGCCGTGCTTTTTAAATACATTGTATATAACCATTCATCATTGTATATAGAACCTTTTTCAATCATAGCATTTTCATGTTTTTATCTGGGGTAGACTCACGAAGAGTAATTATAGTATTCTGATGACCGTTTCCCTTTTCAGTCCACAATTTTTGGGTTCCATGCTCAATCTTGGATGCTTTCGGTGTAGTTTTGCAAAATAAAATCTATAACTACCCTTTTCAGGACAAGTTAACTACTGCCTGGAGCAATACCGACGACGACGACGACGATAACCGATTTGCAACTCTACCAACCCGCCAGCCTGATGCAGCGACACCCGGAGTAGCATACCGATTAACCCAGTGCAACGATGCCTAACAATTCAGGCTGTATTTACTAGCCTACGAACCGATAATCTGACGCACTGACGACACCAGTCGAACAGTAGATACCGCTTGGACCAACGACGAATTTACGACTCTACCGGAAGAGAACTTCGAAACTATTTTGAATTTATTAGCGTTGTCAAATTTATCCTGAGATAATAAATCTAGCAACTTTATTATAACCTAATATCCCGATTTATCCATGCGCTTTCTGAGTCACTTTATTCATTTTTAAAAGTTGGCTACCGTTGACGGCGCCGTCAAAGTCTCGCATTTATCTAAAATCATGCTAATTTCGAAATTTGTCTTCTATATCACGTCTTTCGACAAATTCGTGAAAATATTTTGAATCCAAATAAGTGTTAGTATCTCTTCAAAAAAAAATTATATCTAGACTGGGATCAAGGACGGCGTTTCAATCACCCCTTAAAATAAACCGTTTCGACGACACCACGACGTAGTCGATACACCGAAAAAGTGACTGCATAAACCCCTATGAAACGAAACACCTTGTCCTTTACAGTAACATCCAACACGCAAAGTCTTATCCGGCGGGTCGGCGAAAGTAAGAGAACACGTCATATTCAATGTTGTGCTTACAAGCCAGAACGCACCTGTCGCGCACATCAAAATACGTTGAAAAGAGCTTAAAATCCCTAGGCAATATCTTTTCACGGTCGATGAAATAAAAGTGGGTCTCCTATAAACGTATATCCACGCTGAAGTTCAGACTGAGGTTTTTGACTCTGACCTTAGGCCTTGAGAATTCAGACTCATTAACCTCGAATCCATCATAGGCTTTACAAGTATTGGCTTTCCTCCGAATTGAATTTTGCCGGAGTCAAGTTACTGAAGGTTTAGTTTATAGATCCATGTTCCCTCTTTTTGGCGTTGATTTCGTGCAAAGCCAGACCCCACTCTGATATCTTGCAGAAATGTTAATTTAACAGCCCAATGGTGGGAGAGATGGATGTAGAGTGGGTGTTTCTTTGAAGTAATCAGCCCAGTCGGCTGAGGCTGTAGAATACACCGACTGCGTGTGTTAAAAAGAGATAAATCAAGTTAGATAAGCTAAGCGGTTGTTTTGTGTAACTCTCCTTTTTGTAAGATAAAATCTTCTATTCTCCTTTTCAAGAAGCACGCGTGTTTTATTTTCCTTTGTCTAATTTCGCTCTACATATCCTTATCTTAAGACATGGCAACTTCAACAGGCTATGGGCTCAGCAGAAGAGATAATGGAAGTCGGTGGAGCAGGTTATTATTTGACAGAGATGAGACCAAACATGAGATTTGGGAAACGAAGTTCTTAGGATACCTTCACACGTTAGATTTAAAGGGCGCCATTTTAGGTAAAAACCTTTGCGGAGATGAAACAGATACGGAAAGGAATGAGGAAGCATATAATGAACTGATACAATTCCTGGATGAAAAAAGCCTGTCCCTTATCATGAGTGAAGCCTCGGAAAATGGAAGAGAATCTCTTAGGATATTGCGTGACCATTACGCAGGTAAGGGAAAACCAAGAATTATTTCTTTATATACCGAATTAACGTCACTAAGAAAGGAACAGAATGAAGGTGTTACCGACTATATCATCATAACAGAAGCTACAGTAACAGCACTAAGAAATTCCGGAGAAACATTAAGCGATGGTTTACTAATCGCCATGGTTCTAAAAGGACTACCTAGAACATTTAATGCTTTTTCGATATATGTGACTCATAGCAGTAAGGAGCTAACGTTCTCCGAATTCAAAACGCAACTTCGAAGTTTCGAGGATACGGATAAATATCACCAAAACTCACGTGATGACAATGTTTTGAAATTAACAAATTCATTTTCAAAAATGAGTAACGAAGTTTCGTGTTTTAAGTGTAATGGAAAGGGGCATGTAGCAAAAATATGCCCAAACAATTTCAAGAAAAATAAAAAGTGGTGTAACTACTGCAATAGTCAGACCCATGTTAGGGAATCATGTCGCTATAAAAAGCGAGATACCATCAAAGCAGCAGCAGAAGAAGAAGCTAGTTGATTTGTTTTTAAAATAAATGACCGACCACAGAGAACCGTTGAAAGCAAGAGAATTATGGTTGATACAGGGGCTACCTCACACATTATAAAGGATATTGAGAGATTCAAAAAATTTTATAACGCCTTCCAACCTGATAACCATTTTATAGAACTGGCTGACGGTACTAAGACGAATGGTGACGCTGAGATATGCTTGGTGAATGCAAATGGAAACATGGAGTCAGTCGTATCTGCCACAAAGAAATCTATCGCTGATACTCCCCCCCCATGGAAGAATAAAATCCCTAAGATCATATAACGGATCAGAATTCAAGTCGACTTATTTTCAGAGATTACTCTGTGATAATAGTATTCGACACAAAACTTCATCGTCTTATTCACCACACCAAAATGGGACAGCAGAAAGAAATTGGCGAACCTTATTTGAAATGGCTAGATGCATGGTCATTGAAAACAACTTGCCTAAAAGTTTATGGACCTACGCTGTAATGACAGCTGCAGTAATCAGAAACAGATGTTTCAACAACCGTCTAAAACAAACTCCCTACTATATGATAACAGGAAGGAAGCCTGATCTATCAAAGATGAACATCTTTGGGTCAACATGTTATGCATACAAAAACTTAAAGAAGAAGCTAGATCCGAAATGTGAAAAAGGGATATTCGTTGGGTATGACAGAAACAGTCCTGCATATTTAGTTTTTTATCCTGAGGATAACAGAGTTCTCAAACACAGGCTAATAAAATTTATTAGCAATCAGCAGACTCAGACCTATCCAACTGATGATGATGATGATGATGATTACTTCCCCCAAAAGAAATATGTACAAAGCAACACATCAGCTGCAACTCCAGACCCACAAATTAAGACAACAGAAACACAGGATAATGCACAAACCAAGGAAGATAGTAAGCTTCGACATTACCCCCGAAGGGAAAGAAAACCTCCTGAATACCTAAATAGCAATACTTGAAACCATTTAACTTCGTTAAAAAAATGATTGATAGTTAATAGAATTATTCGTAATTGATAGAAATACTTGAAATAATTTTAAAATGAGCTCAGGGTCGTTTAAAAATGTTATCAAATCAATGTTTACAAATCCTGTTTAATATATATATATATAGAGAGAGAGGGTTTGGTATTAAATAACCTACAGTAGTTGATATGCCATAAAACCCAATCAAAGCCAAACTTGAGGTGGGCTCACTTGCGCATGGTAATCACCTGACCTTGCAACAGTCAATATTTTTGATGCCTTAGGAAACTTCCGAAGATCCTTCTCCGGATCTTTTCTCGTCAGAGTTGAGGAGAACTCTGAATTCTTTCAGTTGTTGTGGTTGAATGTTCCTCTTGCTCCTTCTCCTCCTCCTCTCGATGATATCGACGTCTAATCTGCCCACCTTCCTATCGTTTGTACTTCAGTTTATGATTTTTCTTCTGTTTTTGCAGCTCGATCACTGAGTTACCCAAAGACGAACTTTGATGCCTCTTCTGTTGACCTTTCTGATACTGAGGTTGCTGTTAGTAGTGTTGATCGTGGTAGTGGCTTTGATGAAGTCAGTGGAAGAGGAGGAGGTAGCTTTCTATATGTTGGTGTTGATGATGGTCGTGGTGTGTGGTATATGGGGAAAGACGAAGCAGGTTGTGATGATCTAAATGCTGATGCTGCTTTTTGCCTCTTCACTTTATCTTGTGTCTTCTTCCATGATTAGAGTTTATCGAATTTCTCCTAGCATAGCCTGATATATACTGCAAAGAAAAAATGTCGTACTGGATGTACGACATTTTAGTTTTGCAGCATACAACTGCGAGCCTCCTCCTATGCTATTGTTTGTGTCTTGCAGTTGGGGTCCTTTAGAAGAAAGAAGTTTCATTGGTTGACCCTCTTCCCGATTTTTCTTCTGTCAAATACTCTATCGGGTTTTCCGTTGGTTCTAACACCTTTGTTATTGGCGAGGTTGAAGTCTTAGAAGGTGTGGAGCCTAAATGCGCCAATTTATTTGTTTAAACACTATGGAAACCTCTTTTTTCTTCTGCGTCCTGGATAGTGAGAGGGGATCCCGAATTTGAACGGACGAATTGCCAGAGTTAATTTGAGAAGTGATCAGTCTCCATAATGCCTGCAATCCGGTTTTCTTCCGGTTTCTACAACTGGTATCTTCCATTCATCTTCATTTGATCAGTTGGAAATGAAGAAAAAAGTTTTTGAATCGATCCTCAGATCGAACTTCTACTTCACTCGCATACTGTTATAGGCAGTTCTTTCTATCGTCCAGAACAGGAGAAAATAGGCAGTAGCTTGGGACTTCATATATTGCCACTGTGGTTCTATGTTAGCCTATATACTTGACCTTGAAAATATTTTCTTTTGCTTCCTGTGCCTTTTTTTTGCCAAAGCATCTTCATCGCTGGCAGCAAAAAAGGGACAACACTACCTGCGATGACAAATAGCACCCTCACCTCGATAATGACTAGCGATTTATTGACAAAATCTTTTGTAGATTTGACAAACTTTTTAGATTTTCTGCCAACCTCGAAGATACACGGTTCTTTTATCCATCCAAACTGATCAACTGTCACTTCTCTTTGATGAGTTGGGAAAGCTGTTTGGCCCACAAAACCACTTTGGTGGCGTTGATTGAAAGATTGGGAGTTAATGCTTATCGTATTCCCAAGTTTCTTTGTCTTTTTTGGAGCTCTTTTTTCGGGGTCTTAAATAAAAAGCCTTTATGATAGAATCAATGTTTTCGTTGGCTTTTAATGTAGCTATAAAAATCGCTCAGACAGGTCTCTTTGTGTTTACTTATCTAAAGATAACAAATTCCTATCACTTAGAGTATTCAGACTATTATCTTCATCTTCATTGTAATATTCACAACGTTTCAGTCAATGTGTTTGTTGCGGATGCCGATGAATATTACCGATCCCGAAATCTTTTGACATGTAAGTGATTGACAACGAACTAGGCAATAATGACAAAACAAGGATGTTACTTCGAAAGGCCAAACTTTATTATGGCGATTCATGAATCGGAATAGCGTGCGGCGAACAGTTGCCGCTGCCGGATGGTGGTTGCTGGAGGAAGATCTAGTCGCTAGTGCAGGACTGGATAGCTGCTACAAGACTGGTAGTCGTTGGATAGGTGGTCACTGGTGCGGGACTGGTATCTGCTGATACAAAGGTGGTCGCTGGTTCAGGACTGGTAGTTGCTGGTGCAGGAAGGTGGTCACTGGTTCAGGACTGGTGGCTGCTGGTGCAGGACTGGTAGTTGCTGGTGCAGGAAGGTGGTCGCTGCTGCATGAAGGTCGTCGCTGGTGCAGGACTGGTAGCTGCTGGTGCAGAACTGGTAGTTATTGGTGCAGGAAGGTGGTCGCTGGGGCAGGGCTGGTTGCTGCTTTTGCAGGGAAGTGGTCGCCGGTGCAAGACTGGTTGTTACTGCTGCAGGGAAGTGGTCACCGGTGCAAGAAGGTAGCTGCTGGTGCCGTCTCAGAGGGTATTTGGTTAAACTTTCAGAATTAGACCTGAAAAGGGCTGTTAGATTGAGAGGCTGATAATCGTGTCTGCTGCATTGTGCCGTCTCAGGAGGTGTTTGAATAGACTTTCTGAGTGGACCTGAAAAGGGCTTTTAAGCTGAGAGGCTGGCAATGTTCCTGGGTCGTCTGCAGCTGGTCGTATTCCTGCGTCGTCTGCTAGCTGGAATCAGGACGTCGGCTATAGGGGAAATCTTGAGCAGTGCCACATGGGCAGCAGCTGATAAGGCTTCGGCCATAGAGTGACCAGGCGAGAATCGGATTTCTCCCACACCCTTGGCTGACGTCTCACTCGATCGTTTTGATACTGCTGCGTTTATGTCTACTGTGCGCTGCTACTCTATGTTGTCTAAGTAGAATGAGTTTGCTTATTATTACTAAATAATAGTGAGAAACTTCATTCTACTTCGACGATGTTTTTTTTTTATTACTACCTATTTTGTCCATTATTTCAGGACTGTTCTTAGAAAGACAAGCTGAATTTAATATCTTAAAAAGACATCCTGTGTGGAGCGATTTAGTTCTTTAACGACTCGTCCCTAAATAACTATTGGTTGACAACATCAGTGACTCATCACTTCTTGGAAATGGGGTTTGTTTATTTTGTTTGGTTTGGTTTATGAGTAGCAGGTTGACTACGATACGTTCTTTAGCCTTCTTCAAATGTTTATGTCAAACTCAGAAGCCCACACAGAACTTTGAACCGAACTCTTTGATTAATCCACATAAAGAGATTATACTAATTCCCTTGACCATGATCAAGTGCAAGTGTTAAGCTATAATGAATATTCCTTGTTATTTACAAGTAGTTGGTAGGTCGGGTATGGCTGATCATATATGGAAAGAAAAGGGAAACCATCTACCCTTAAGGAATTAAGTAAAATGAATAGATACGAAAGAACATTTGAGAGAAAGACATCTTAAAGAAGTAGCATATATGCTGGGCTAGATGTATAGAGATGAATACAATATGGAAACCAATAATGAAAAAGGGACGATGAAAAAAATAATTGTAAAATTGATAATAGAGAGTAATAGGTTGATGGAGACATGAATTCCTACAGGACTAGTGACACAACGAATATAGGCGTTTGGTTGAAAAGTGTTTCTAAGTGAAATAATCCTACATATTCCATACAAGGAATTTAAGATGTTAATTTTAAAAATTAAAAATGTTAATCTTAAAAAAAATTAATGTTAAATGTTAAATGTTAATTTTAAAAATTAAAAATGTTAATTTAAAAAAAAATTCTCTTCATCAAGTTAATAGTCTTAATGCTGTTGGTCGTTTACTTTATTGCTACCAAAAATCCTCCTGGTTCAAGTGAAGTAACCGATCGCTGTTGACACTAGAACTTAATCGCGCCCAGATTAGATGACTGTATTCCCATTTAAATGCAGCGAATGCCTTTGGAGCGGTCACATTCGTGGATACTTTTTTCCCTGCCCATTTATTGATATCGGTCACGTCTCCACGCTCTACTGACAACAGAGCTGAGGTCAAACACTTGAAATACACAAGCCTAACAGATTTCAACATTTTGAAATCTGTACCGATGAAACCAACGATATATTTGTGGAATAACTGAGTTTCATTTATTAACTTTGTATCTTTCAACGCAGGTAAAAATATTATTGCACGCTATGAAATTAATATTCCTATCAAAAGTATTTTTCAAAAAGATTCTCCCTTCTCAATTATTGACTTTGACTTGTTCTATCAATTGGATGTCAAGTATGTATTATGATCTGTCGCTTCGCGAAGCTCATTCATCGCGAAAAGTCTTTCTACTAATTTTGAGGAAATCGGATATTTGCTTGACTTCCTGTTGGTAGGCGAAAAAGCAATAAAAACTTAGTTTCAGGAGGCCTTTTCTCCCGGTAATACCTGCTTAGCGGGGCTGAGTTTATAGTTCGGCGCCCCTAAAAGGGAGTGCTGACGAGACTAAGTATTTTTTTATGATAGTTGCTCATGAATTTCAATTTGCGCGTGGCTCAGACTATAAAATGACTCCATATCAATTCAGACTCTGTTAGAAGTCGGAAAAATATTTACCTGATGATGTTAATTGCAAAATTTTTTTCCTTGAAGGATGACTGATCTTTTGTACATTTCTTGAATTACCATGACCAGAAAATCCGACAAACACTTGCGCACGGCATACGGAAACACTGGACAGCTGTTTCGATCTTATCAGGTGATCTCCCGTAATCTCCCGGATTTTGCTGGTCATGGTAATTCCATTCACAATATAATATAAGAAAATGTTCATCTATTTCCTTGCTCTTGAGGTTATAATAATTACGTGGATACGTATTTCCTGTCCTCTTGGGAAGACGTGGCCCTGGAGGTGACCGTGTCCTCTGTAAAGAGTACAGATGTAACTTACAAGACACATTCAGGTTAATTGGCCACGCAATTACCATGATTAGTTAATTTGGCGTCGCTCATGTGCGATGTGAACCAGTGGCTCAGTGGTATAGTTTCGGCTCTGCACTCAGTGGTCGCTGGTTCGGTCTCCAGTAGGGGAGATTACAGTATGCACTTCTGATGAAACCTAATTAGGTCGAAACAGCTGTACAGTGTTTCAGTATGTCACGCGCAAGTGTTTGCCGGAATTTCTGGTAATTCAACTCACGACTGATTTGTTTTTTAATTTTTAGATACAGTATGGTCAATTATCATCTTTATTGTTGTTGTTGTCATTAATAATAATAATAATAATAATATTTTGATAACATTTTTCCATCTTTAAATTTTAGTTTCTTACTCGCATCGTCAATCTACGACAAGGAGGCACAGTGCTGATTGAAAATCACACATTACCTATTCCCTCAGACTTCTCTGATGTAAAAGGGACGAGTGTTTAAATCTCAATATTTATCCTTTATTATTTCTGATTCTCTCTTTCAGTAGATTGATGATTTATATCATTGGCAATAAAAAAGAACAAAAATTAAACCTGAAAGACAATATTAGTAAAAATTTAAGATTCTTGATAGATAAAGAAAAAGGTACCGTTGGGGAACAAAACATAGTTGTCTCCTTTTTGGGGATCTACATGACCGTTGGTCATGTGACGTTTCGAGAAGCGAGTTCTATCCATTTTTGACAGCAGATGTCAGTCTCCTAGTGAAACGATTTTCTTTCGTCTCCTCTCTGCTTGAAGGACGCATGGACAAATTATCTTCTGAGGATTTTCCCTACAGGAAACTGTAAATTTTTAACCGATGCTATTCAGCCCTTCTTGTTCTTTGGAAAAGCTTTGTAAACTTTTTATGGTTTGGGACATTTATCATCTTTTATAATTATGTGCAAATATATGTATATAAAATATATGTTATTTCAGTTTAAATGGACTTTCTTTTTCCTTACCGAAATATTCTCTGTCAGATTCATAAAGATAGTCTAATGCATTACAGGAAAATGGTGGGGGCAGTCTCAATGAATACCGCACACTATAAATTCCTATTGTGCTAATAATCTTACTAGGATTAAATTTAAAGAATACAATAACAACGAATATCCATGGAGATAAGCCGAGAAATGAATGAAAAAAATGAGTTTATAGAATTGATTTGGGGTTTTGCTCAGAACAGTTAAACTTATGAAGCAGCAAGAGCGTTTTACCAGGTTTTCGCGAGGCAAAGGATTTGAATTCAAATATCACACACACACACACACGAAAGTTTAAAAAATTAAAAATAAAAGAAAATATTAGTAATGGTTGCTCACACTTTACTAATTATAGTGATCTAAATATTTTTGGTGTTGAGTGGCTTGATAAACTTGCTCTTTGATTCAATTTGTAATTAATAAAAGCATTTTTATCCTAATCTATTTTAAGTAACATTATACAAGAAATAAAGACAAGAAAAATATTGACCTTTCTTAAAGAATTTAAACTTTTATCCAAAGACTAAAGCTCACTTACATGTACCCTGTGAAGCAAAATCCTGGGAGACTTGGTAAAGGGGAGTATATATAATTAACTAGATTGTCTGGTGGTATTAAGTAATATTTCGACCTTGAATTTTTCTTCATGGGCCACTATAGTAATGACTGAAAAGTTATAATACGTGACATTCATCAGGGAATTTCTCCACCAGATTACATAAGGCATTGCAAGATTGCATATATCCATTTCCAATCACAGTCATGGTTGTTTCTTGTTTGTTTTTTTTTTGTTTTTTGTTTTTTTTTTGCAAACATTTAGCCATTCCAATGCCTCTCTTCAAGTAGAAATTGATGAGAATTGTAAATTCACATAAAAATGAATTCTCATCGAAAAGTTTTGTGTCGCACTTGGACTTCAGGTGTGTTAGGCGGATTTTCTTTTTAAGTATTATTTATGATATCAAAGATAAAACAACCCAAACAAAACGTATGACAAACCGTTGAACAATTTTTATGGACAGTGAAAGACTTGATATATTTTCTTGTGGGTAGAACGTAAGAAAGCCCTTTTCTTTTAGCTAGTTGTTTTTTATGTATCGTCTAGCGGTCCTCCGTCTGGTTCACTTCTCACCGTGTCTTTCTGAGGGGATATAGAGGGAAAGCCAGATACGTTGCGTATTCAAATTTCTCTGTAATCGACCCTGTAGAAGATTGTAAATATACTAAAAATAGCTGCGGGCTCCAGGGTATAGGTAGGTGAAAGAATTCTGTCTGACTTTTGCCTCTAAATTAAGTTTCCACGTGGCAACTATTGGGGATGTTAACAATGCAGGATTTTTTCTAAAATTGTGGCCACCTACACGAGCAAACATGAAGGTTTTGTAATACTGTTACCTGTTTGAGACCACCAAGACTATCGCATACCAACGAAAATGGGATGGGAGTGTCGTAGCCTGACACTACTCCTACTTCATTTGAAATCGGAAGTTTAGCAAAAGAAAACCCTGCGCTGTTGTAACCCCCGACTCAGTATAAATAACGACCAAAAAATCAGACTGACCAAGAAAGGACTATATGATCAGTCATGTATATTCTTGATAAATAAACAGAAAGGGCTTGCCCAGCCTCGGGCGAAGAGGGTCAGAGCGGAGCCTGTCCAGCAGTTTCTGTCTCCTGCCTCTTTCCTGCATCCCCGAACGATCAGACGCTATCACCTCTTTTCCCAGATGCGAGCAATGAAGACAGCAACCCAGCCTTTTCTTCTTAACTGTCCTTTAGGAACACAAGTTTTTCTTCATTCTACTGTCCTTTTTAGGACTACAAAAGATCTTATTTACCCACAACTGCTTTTTCAAGGAAGTAAACTACATCCTTATCAACATCATGAAGACAATGACATATTAGCAGCCTGCCAGGTGTAACGAACACCCGGAGTAAAGGACCAATCTACGAGCAAACGACAACGCTAAGACTATCGTTGACGTCTCTGGCAGAGCAGCTACGCCTTACGACTCTCGACAGATGATCCGACCTTCAAGGTTAGCTTCACGTCTTCAGTTTACGAGCCAGTGGCACTAATCGGACTGAAGACATTGCATCAACTCATTTGAAGTAAACGTCGACCAAAACTCGGTTGACTGCCCAATCAATCACAGGGATGTCGATTAGTCTGTTTCTGCGATCCAATACGTCCAACTCTCCAGCCGTCATCACACTACCTGGGCAGGTAGCTGCTCCAACAACCTGGTCAAGCTCATCTGAACTCCCTCTGGCTAAAAACTATTAGACAGTTGAGTCCACACTTTCGACTTAATAAACTCTCTTGATTTTTCACATTTTCATGTATTTGTTGCCTAATAAAAATTGGCTTTAAATTTACCTTCTTGTCTTTGTCATTCATTCTTGCCTTTTCTGTGTCATGTCACTTAATTCTAAAAGTTTGCGGGGTCAATGTATTCATCGGCCCCGCATCAGGAGTTAAGATTTATTTATTTTAATTTCATTGTAAGTCAGAGAAAGAGAGAGAAATGAGAAGATATAGATAAAGAGAATTTCATTTTACTTGCGTTTATACAAATCTTTTATCTTACTTATCTTTGCTTTGTGTGATTTTTTCTTTCTAATATTTTGCTATAAACTCTAATGTAATTAAGTACGTTTTGGTATTTAATGTACGCTGTTTCACAAAATATGGATACAATTTTGATAGATTTATCAATTTGTTGTTGTCTAGATAATGAATGATAGCGTAAATAAATATCGACAAACATAAGTTGCACCCACAAGCAACATTGAGTCATGTCTATGTACAATTAGAGACGATAATGGACGATGAACGTATTCAGAAGAAATAAACCGATTGCTTATAAAAACAAAACCAGCAGTCTTTCCCTTTGGCTCATAAATTATTATTATAATCAATGAGTCAAAAATGTACGAATTACTTGCGCCTCTAATTCTTCTATTAAAGAAAGTCATCAAATGTCATTCGTCAATTTAGCATCCAAAGTCTTTTTTTAAGTGGTAACATATAATTCATCTTGCTCCCAAACTAGAAATTATTGTAGTCATTTCAAATTATGGAATTGGTGCTGTCATCGAACGATCCGATTTTTACATGTTTGTCTAAAACAGCAAAAATGACAAATTGTTGTGAGATTTTTATAAGTGGAATAGCTTTAAAAATTCTGTCTCATAGAATGAAGGAATTTCCAAACTAATTTGCAATGTGATAAAAATAGAGTAGGACCAGCACTGTGTTCACTTTGATCACTATAATTTCACGAAGGAATTAACGATCAAATGCTTATTATAGAGTATTTCATTTCTTTATCAATTTGCAATTAATTACAATGTAAATTCTATAAAGAGGATATCACACAAAATAATGGTCATCGAAAGCGGACTTTGAGTACTACATAAATTCAAGGACAGACTCTATAAGATTTTTTAAAAGGTGTTCGAAAAGGTAAAATAAAATTTTCGTAATGAATATGAGATGGAACATTTTAAAGTTCTAAATTCATTGACAAAAAATGTAAAAATTAACCTGGCAAGGAATTATTATTCCCTTGTGCGGAGGTGGGTGTTAAAAAGACAAAACCTTTTTGTTAATTTCGTTTATTCAAAACTTTAGGCAAAAAGAGAACTAAAATTTTTTAAAGTTAACAGTCTGAAAAAAACTTAGTCTTATAATCTTTCGTTCTGAAAAAAAAAGGAAAAAAAAAAAAGAATTCAATATGAATTGGAGCGAATCCTTGACCTATTGTTCGTCTATTAGTAAACATCTCCAATAAGTTCTTCGTTAGTGATAAAAAAGAACTCGTTGTCCTGTAGAAATTAACTCCCTCAAAGAAACTTTTGTTAATTTGAAGCACCGTCAATTAAAGAACTGATGTTTATTTCTTGAAGGCTGCCAAGAAGACAAACAAAATTCTTGCTACCTTTTATCTCCACTGATCAAATAATTTCCAATAACCACTCTTCCAGATGTTTCTGGAAGAATCATTTTTTGATTATAGAAGAATTTAACTTTCTCCCATCGATCTTTCTGGTAATCTTCCAAGATGAAAACTGTGCAACAAATCTTTGTTATTGACCAAATTTTGCACAGATAAAACATTTTGCGCCAATTTTCAAATCAACATCAAAAAAATTCTTGCCAAATGCAAAACGGCGGCGAGTCCATATTTATTTATTTATTTATTTTATCTAAAAAAAAAAAAGTTTTAAACTTTGTGAGGACTGTCATCTCTGTACTGAATTTTTCTTGTTTTTGTTTATTCTGTTGGAAATAAATGTTTTTTGTTTACTTTATATGTATGATGTAGTTGTTATTTAATAAGTTTTACCTAAACATGACACACAAAACCCAGGTTGTTTACAGAACTTGCTGTTAGCTTATGTGGTCACCCTTCTAAGTATTGAACAGGCTCATCGCTGAATAACTTTTGTGATCCACCATGAATCGGTGCCTTCAGAATGACTTGATCGCAAGTCCAACAAATGAAGTAGTTATTGCAAACTTGAATCGAGAATCCAAAACATTGTGTGTAATGCTATCACAATTAAAACAAGAAAAGAAATGTCTGAAAAGGACTAAGTAATTTGAAAAAATTATGCATTATCTCAAAAGTTGTTGGAAAGAAGAAAATAAATCATGAATTTTATTTGAGTTGAGGTCATCATAAACGATTTTTCGGGGATGAAGGATTAATGGCCCCTCCCAGATTTTTATATTGCCTCTAGGTTGCTCCCACTCCACTTATATACATTTTCATAAAGAAATCTAGTTGATATATATTTTAATAATCTTATATTTTAGAAAAAAATCCTGCCAACATAGTAGTCTACTAAAGCTAATTCCCATAAAGTTTGTCGATTCTATAAATGATAGCTATAATTAAAAATGAATTCTTAAATACGATATATATATATATATATGTGTGTGTGTGTGTGTGACAGAGACAGAGACAGGGAGAGAGAGAGCCTTTTATTCATAAAATGTACATCTTTAATTCACATCTGTGAGTTAAAGAGAGAGGATTTCGTTTGAACATATCTATCCATAAAGTGTTAAACATCAAATTTTCTCGCAGAAATCCAGGTATACTCTTGTGAACTATTCCACTGATAATAACAAGTAAAAATGTTATTTGTTGATTTAACACATTACAAATTGTATTGTAGTGTTTGTGACTCGTACGTTTTTTCGAGATGAGTGGCAGCGTTCCAGACGAACAACCGAGAATTTCAATTCAAAACTGCCTTAACCTCACTTAGACCGTAAAATTGACACAGTGAGTAATGAAAGTTCAATCAACGTAAAGTGAAGATTTGTCTTTTATAGAGCTTTTGATTCCTGACGTATCTTTCATTTGATTTAATTTTCAATATCATTTTGGAATCACCATAAAAATCAATAAAGTACAAATAAGAATCAGAAGGATGAAAGCAGATTGTCTCATGACGATGAAACTGTGCAGTAGTGCGTGCAGGCACTTGTATCACTAGCGTATGACAAGTCAGATGATGCATCTATAAAAAAAACAGCTTTAGTAGATTGAAAAAAAAAGCATGTAGAAGAGAAGGTGTCATTGAAAACCACATAAAGTCACAATGCTATAAGCCTTCTTGAGTAGCAGTTTGTTATTGGTTATTGGTCCCGTAAGCTAGTTTGGTCGTATGAGTGCCACTCATGTAGCGTGTCCTAGGTAGGAATAGCTTGGAGAAGCCCATCTCACTCCAGGAATACAAACTTGTTTGAATTCAGAGTTTTCCTTCACGTAGACTGGTTGTCATACCAAAGCTAAAGAACCCAGACTGCCCTACTATTTATTCATAATTCGAGGGAGAATATTTGGATTCATATTTTTGCCGAATGCCACGTGAAATACAAACAAACTCGTTCGGGATTTGAACTCAGGTAGCCGAAATCGCTTCCTCTAACGAAAACAGCTTTGCCACCAGCGCCTTCTTTGTGCGTCCTAAAAATCAACATATTTCCACTTTGAATTGTTTATTTCAAATGTATTTCGTTAATGTTCGTTGAAGAATATTTTCTTTCTTAAGTGTCCCCAAAATATACCAAAAATATGTCTGATAACCAACGCAATAAAGCTGAAAAGACTTCCGCCGTTAGCCAGAAGAAAATTCGTGAAAATCGCCATTATGTAAAAACTGTCGGATAAATAATCCTGTTGACATAGGCCAGAGAGGACACGGGGAAGGAGACAATGAACTGAACCCAGAAAATGTTTGTAAATTCCTAAAATTCACGGCCAAAAATAATTCTATTATAGCAGATCATTTCAAAGATGGCCTAAAGAATGAGATAACTAAAATATTCGCATCTATGAAATGGCAGATAATGTGAAACCATGTCATTATTTTTCTATTCAAGCTGATGAAGCCAATAGTATTAGTAAAATTGAGCAATTAGCACTGATTATTTGATTATATGATGAAACTTCATGTTGTATTCCAGAGTGCTTTATTTCTCTTATATCGATGATGATGTTACCTGTTACGTCTGTTACTGATATGATTTTGAACAGTTTAGATAAACTTGCATTATAAATTCTTATTTATAGACTTAGGATTTGATGGTGTATCAGTCATTTGTGGAAAATTCAAAACTGCTTCAGTGATAGAAAAAGAACAAACTCCTTTTGCTTATTATGTTGTCTGTTATGGACGCAGACCTAATTTGCTCTTACCTGACGCAGCAAAATATGTTTGAAGAACTGCACCTTTTCGCCAGTAACTGCTATTTATGGGAAATTTCCTTCCATTCAAACAGAAGTGCTTCTAAAGAACAAATACGTTAACTTTCACATCTTCTTGACACACAATGGTTGTGTCGTGCGAAAAATGCTTTGCTGCTTCAAGAATGCACAAGATTTTTGTGGTGGTGTGTGTAGGGGAGAATTTCTCAGATGGCATAAGTCTCATATATCTGCTTGTGGATTGCTTTCTCAAATACATACTGAATTTGTTCGTTTTTGTGCTTTTCTCGGATATTCTTGGAAAAGTGAATAAAGCAGCAGCTACTGGATAAACAAGTAGATCTAGGAAAAGCAGTAAAACTCATTTGATCAATCGTAAAGATCTTTCGAAACTTCAACTTGAGTTTACGAACTCTGTAAGAAAAGCGAACATAAAAATCGAGATGGTTTGTCGAATTCATTATGCTGGAATCCTTCAGTCAAAGATAATTTTTTCTGACTCAACTCATGTACATATTCTATCCAGTCCGACTGTTTTATATGTGAATAGACCGTCGTTTCTCAAAAGATTGCTCTGTAATTTTTTTTGGTATTTCAGCATTTTGTCGTAGAGAATGCATGTTTTTGTCTGAAGAAAACCTAAGTGTATTTCCTGCTGCATACTCAGTCAATGGTAGTGATTTAAAGCATGACATTATTCTTGTGAAGAAACTACTCCCGAAAGGGACTGAAAAACTATCGATCGTACATTTCTTGTCATTCATATATTACTATAAAATAGTATTTGACTACTTATATAATTTGCTGTAAATATATGAAACACTTCCATTAACTAGCGTTTCGAGTTAAAGAAGCTTCTATAAAATAAAATTCTGAAAACGTTTCTGAGAAATTTTATGACCATTGACAAACTGAACAACATTGCACTGCTATCAACTGAATGTTGGCGAGTTGAGAGAATTAATTTCAAATGTTTTGTTAATGAATCTGATAGCTACCATGACGAATCACGGAATTAAACTGAATTAAACAGTGAGGATTATTTGTAAACAACTCCAAATACTACTACTGCTGCTGCTACTTTATAAAATTTTATTTTATACTGTATTATGATAATATCTTTAAAAATAATTTCTGAAAGTTGTAGGAATCGGAAGGTAACATTTAAAAAAAAATTCTCCTCTCACTATTAATTCAGTTTCCCATGAAACTAAAATAACACACAAGGTCGGTTTACTGAATCGGTCTTAACTAGAACCGACCTGGACAACAGAGTTTTGTTTATTGTAGCTGAACTGGTCTTGAGTGTCTTGAACCAAATTGGCCGCTCTTTTTCAAAGAACGGATTCTCTTTGATTTTATGACGTGTATCATAATTAAGCCTTTGTTTGGCTTTGAATGTCTGCTGTTCTGTGTTCCATGATACTCTTCTTGTTTTGATGTGCAAGGTTAGCCCGAGTCAGTGGCTAATCAAGCTTATATTTGTCTCTGCCTCCCACAAGACAGGACTTGACACAAGGTCAAATGACCCGAAGGTCTAATTATAGTAGAGGAGGGAAAAGTCGGACCGAAGCCGAAGCTCGAGCCCTGCTGGTCTATACTGGTCATCGGCCCACTTAGATCAATATGGGACTGATGAGCCAAACTGGACATGGACTCAAACATGAGTCCAGGCACGAATGCCAGATTATAGCTTAAACTGAACAGCGAGGTCAAGTGCTATACAAAGGTATGAATAATGAAGCTCGCTCACCCGAATGTGGCCCTGCCGAAACAGGGACCTTTCGGTCTCGAGTCTGCCACTGAGTACTGACCGTCCGGCAGGGATGCCAGACAGGACACACAAAAGCTTGTATTTGTCTCTGCCTCCCACCAGACAGAACTTGACACAAGGCCAAATGAACCGAAGATCAGATCATAGTGGAGGGTTGGGAGATGAGAAGATCGGGCACGAGCCGAGGCTCGAGCCCTGCTGGACTATGCTGGTCATCGGCATACTTAATGCAATGTGGGTCTGATGTAAAAGGATTATTTTTTATTAAAAAACCCTTTCACGGAAAATAAAACGACACTTTGAAAAAAAAGGAAAAATAAAAAGACAAATGTGCCTCGTGCTCGTGCGTACAAGTATTTATTACCAAGTAATTAAAAATAAATAAAAAGGAGTTACAAAATTTTGAAGAAAAACATTAGTTGCTAAAATTAATCGCCAGTTTAGCGAACAGTCAAAAAAACTGAATCATGTAACAATGATACAAATTGTTTCGAAAAAACACTTGGTCACTCATGAATTACAAGGAACTGATATGTCTTCCACAAAGGTACTGGTACTTAAAACTAAAAAAAAAGGAGGTGTTTCACGAATGGAAAAAAAGATTTGGAAGAGTCTCTTAGGCGAACAACATCTCTTGGGAAAGCCTGTTCACTTTCCCGTCAAGAATACTTCGAATAATGCAGACACATGGGTATTCAGTCAGCAATTCTTTCAGCACTTGTATAGGACAGCAAATTCAGTTGTACACCTCATAGTCTGAGTCTAGACAGCAGAAATTCTCTCATATAGACAACAGCTTATTTCTCTAAGAAGAATACAGCTTAGCTGGGTAGTTCTGGGACACCTCGTGGTCAAAGTCGAGACAGCACAAATTCACAAATATAGGTAACAGCATATTTCTCCTGGAGAGGTCCAGCACAGCAGCAAAATTCTTTGAGGGATTTACTCCCTATTCACTATTTTCCCTTAACTATAGGGAACAGCAAGGTTTAAAAATCCGCATATCCTGCGAAAAATCACAGGATTACAAAAATGACGTCTTCTCTGCTCCGTTGCTTCAGCCGAAAAGAGTAATTCTCTCAGCAGGCAGAGTCAGTTCCAAAAAAAAAAATCCCGTCATTTCCTTCCGGTGGTGACAACCATAAATAAGGTCAATGACCCGAAAGCCGAATTATAATGGGGATTAGGGAAGGAGAAGGTCGGACCCAAACGGGTGCTCGAGTCCTGCTTGACTTTGCTGTCCGACACGGATGACAGACAGTCTGCTGAAAAGCCTCTATGCTTCGCGCAGAGGTTGATCGAGCTTGTGATATTTGTCTCTACCTTTCACCAGACAAGACTTGATATAAGGTCAATGACGCGAAAGTCGTATTATAGTGGAGATTAGGGAAGGGGAAGGTCGGAACCGAGCCGCAGCTCGAGTCCTGCTTGACTTCGCTGGTCATCGGCACACTTATGGCCTGATGAGTCAAACATGGTCCAAACATGAATGCCTAATTATAGCTTAAACTGGACAGCGAGGTCCAGTACAATACAAAGGTGTCTATGCTGCAGATCGCCCACCCGTAGGTGGCCCAGTCGAAGCCGGGCGACTTTTGGCCTCAAGTCTGCCGGACATGGACCGCCTAATGCTAGAGCTCTCCTACCTGAAGGTGGCCAAGCCGAAGTCAGGGGCTTTTCGGTCTCAAGTCTGCCATTGAACTCTGACCGTCCGACACGGATGCCTGACAGTCCGCTGAAAATCCTCTGTGCTTCGCGCAGAGGCTGATCGAGGTTGTGATATTTGTCTCTACCTCCCACCAGACAGGACTTGACATAAGGTCAATGACGCGAAAGTCTTATTATAGTGGAGATTAGGGAAGGAGAAGGTCGGAACCGAGCCGCCGCTCGAGTCCTGCTTGACTTCGCTGGTCATCGGCCCACTTAGGGCCTGATGAGCAAAACATGGTCCAGGCACGAATGCCTACTTAGAGCTTAAACTGGACAGCAAAGCCGGAAGCCTTTCGGCCTCGATTCTGCCATTGAGCACAGACCGTCTGACACGGATGCCAGACGGAAAGCAGAAAAGCCTCTGCGCCAAGCACAGTAAGCGATCAAGCTTGCTATATTTGTCTCTTCCTCTCACCAAAGAGGACTTGACACAAGGCCAAATGACTCGAAGTTTGAATTATAGTGGGGTTTAAGGGAGGGAAACGTCGGGCACGAGCCAGAGCTCGAGCCCTGATGGACTATACTGGTCATCGGCCCACTCAGTGCAATGTGAGTTTGATGAACCTAGGCACGGATGCCGGATTATAGCTTAAACTGGACTGACCCTTATAATGTGGTCCTGGAGAGCCTAACATGGTCCAGGTAGGAATGCCTAATTATAGTTAAAACTGGACAGCGAGGTCCAGTGCTATAACAAAAGTGACAACGGTGTCGATGCTGCAGCTCGCCAACTTGCAGGTGGTCAAGTCGAAGCTAGGTGCCTTTTGGCCTCAAGTCTGCCAAAGCATGACCGCTTAATGTTACGGGAGAGGAAGATCGGATTCGAGCCGAGGTTCGAGCGCTGCTGGTCTTTGCTGGTCATTGACCCACTTAGTGCAATGTTAGCCTGATGAGCTTAGCTAGAGATGGACCAAAACCTAGATCCAGGTAAGGATGCTTCTCACAGCTTAAGCTGGACAGCAAGGTCCAGTGCTTTTTAAGTGTGTTTGTGTTGCAGCTTGCCCACCCGAAGGTGGCCCAGCCGAAGCTGGGGATGGGGTCGGCCTCAAGTCTGGACCAAAACCTAGATCCAGGTAAGGATGCTTCTCACAGCTTAAGCTGGACAGCAAGGTCCAGTGCTTTTTAAGTGTGTTTGTGTTGCAGCTTGCCCACCCGAAGGTGGCCCAGCCGAAGCTGGGGATGGGGTCGGCCTCAAGTCTACCAACTGGACGAGTGTGTAACAAGACCTTTTTTTAGGTGGGTCAGGGCGCAGGGCCGTAGGTTAGAAGCACTCGTCGGCTTCAAAAATACCTCGGGCCCCGTCAGCATTTCCCTAAAAAGGGGAGCCTCAAAGGCCAGGGGATAAACCCAGCCGCCTCCAAGGAGGGTTAGAGCCTGGAGGACGACTCCCTGAGGCTCGAGAATGCCGGTCAAGGCGCACCTCGATCGACTGCCACGGCAACCAGGACACACTCGACCAGATCCATATTCACCCAACACGGCTGTTCGAAGTGTGAAGTGGCGGCTGGTCGAGCGGTATTTGTCGACCGTCCCACTAAGCGGACGAGTGTGTCACAAGACCTTTATTTAGATGGGTCCGGGCGCAGGGCCATAGCCGAGACGTGCCCGCCGGCTCCAAAAATGCCTCGGGCCCCGTCGGCATTCCCCTAAGGAGGAGCGCCTCAGGCACCAGGTGATAAACCCAGCCCCTCCAAGGAGGGTTAGAGCCGGGGGACCGCCCACTCAGGCTCGAGGATGCCAGTTAAGGCGCACCTACCGACTGCCTCCAAAAACCAGGACACACCTGACCAGATCCGTACTGGTCCAACACGATCGATCGAAGTGGGAAGTGGCTGGGCGAGCTTGCCACTTATTCTCATTGAGAGACTTATATAGCTCTTTCTTACACTCATACATATTAGGCAGATTAATTCGCCCGTATCACTACATCTCCCTTAATAGTATGGGTGTTATGCCCCTGGTAGGTCTTGTACTTCTTCCGTTGATTCTTTCATTTTCGGGATTAATTTGCTCTCCTTGTCTCTCTCCTCTATTTCTTTCTCTGAGAGATATAGATCTGTTCCACACTGAGCTGTAATCAAGGTCATCTTCTAGCATTATCTGATCTTCATCCGAGTTTTCAAACTCATTCTGGCCACCTTATCATGCATTATTTCATCTTCTGACATTTCATTCTGTAAAGGTTGTTCTAATAAACCATTAACAGAAGGAATGGTTGAGATTTCTTCCTCATTTTGCTAAATGACATCACTATAAATGACATCACAATAAAAAGATAAACATAGACATAACTGTTAACATGCAATATGTTATATTATCCAAGAGGAGCCCGCATCGCTCCTTCAGCAAAAGCACATGAAGGGGAGGTTGCTCCACATAGTTACAAGACAAACAGCAATGTACTGAGATGGCGTGTTCCTCCACTTCTCAAAATCAATCATAGGGAGGGCTTTTGACCACTCACAACCGTCTCTCAAGTTGCCTTCCATATCTCTCCTTGCTGTTCAGGAGCATTATGGTCTTTGCATTTAGCCAAATGCTACATCAGGACTTAGCATCTTCAGGAGCTTCAACAGATCTGACCCTCATCACCGTGTCTCTACATTTCATCCCTCTTGTTATCTATACCCATTTCAACCTGGAAAGACTTTGAAACACCTTCCTTTATTTCTTATCCTTTTCCAACAATCAATCCAGAGGGACTTTAAAACACCTTCCATGTTTCACCTCCTTTCCTAACAATCAATCCAGAACTTTAAACCACCTTCCATATTTCGTATAACAACCAATTCACGCGGACTTAATGACATCCTTTGCCAACTCCCAGCAATAGCGAGCACCAGAAATCACAGCAGTTGTTTATGTGTTACATCAAGAGATACTATCTTGCGGGAGGGGGTCTCAGCATATATAGCCTCTGGTCCCTCATCCCAACCTGATTATAGTTAATCCCAGGAACACTTCTTGCCCATCTCCAGCATCTTGCAACCAATCTACATTGATTTTCAAAAGAACACTATATACATATATATAAAAAAAAACAACTGACACCGTCTCCCAGATCGGTCCACCACGACCAACCGAGGACGGAGGAACCGGGCCCTGCGTCTGCGCTCAGCGATCGAGCTCCCAACTCAACACTGACCATTTCTTCAAGCATATACATTTCTTCCTCCTTTAACAACACCATTTTACGGTCTTCCAGCCTTCCAACACATCAATTACATGATTCACTAACCCCGCGATGCCCAAGGTCGAAGCGGGGGATGCGGTTCAGCCTCCCATCGGGGGGACATAATGAGAAGAATGATAGAACAGTACGTCAATTGCAATTAAATTTTAAAAAAAGAAAAAGAAAATCGATAAAGACAAAAACAAAACAAAGCAAATGGCAAGGCAATTACAATTCCAGAAGTAAAACAAGAAACAAATAATCCAAACATTAAATAAAAGAACAATATATAACAAATAAAACAATGAAACAATAACAACAACAACAATCAATTTCAAGGAATTCCAGACACATCATCTCTCTCTCTCTCTCTCTCTCTCTCTCTCTCTCTCTCTCTCTCTTCCCCCTCCTTCTGTCTTTTATTCTACTGATTCCTTGCTTCTCTTTTTTTTCTCTCCCACTATCCACTTGGCTCTCTGCTTCCTTGGACCCTTCCTGTTGCCTTTCCTCTACCGACCCTTGTTTCTCTCCTTCTTCCTCCTCGTGTTCACTTGGCTTTCTACCTCCTTGGCCCCTTCACTTGGCTTTTACTCAGCCGACTCTTATCTTTCTCTTTCTCGCTCCTGTTCGCTCGGCTCACTGCTTCCCTGGCCCTCTCCTGTTGCTTTTCCCCATACCCACTCTGTTTCTCCTCTCTCTGTCCATTGAACTTCCTACCTGACTGACCGGCACTTTTTCTTCTTTATCCATTGAATTTCAACAGATAATAATTTTTGTTTCTCAACCAAAAAACTCTAAAAGTATTTTTGCCATTCTTCTTTTCTGGGGTTAAATACTATCAGGAACAAAGAGAAAGAGAAAAACATGCCACATAGCAACAGAAGTGACAACCGTTGTTGGGGGTTTGACCGGGGTTTATAGCCCACTGTAATACTATCTATCTATCTGTCTATCTATCTATTCAGATCTCTGGTTCCAATAAGTGAGACAAACCCCCCCCCCCAAAAAAAAAAACCCTCTTTTTTCTTTAAATTCCACAATGGTTCGGAATTGTTTAAAATGTAGAAATTTTGGTAAGGAACTGGTGATCCTGTTTCACCGAACAGCAGCAGCCCCTTGGGGTCACGTGGCGTCCATTATAAAAAAGAGCTCCACAGGAGATTCCCTCTCTTTTGGTTCCACTACCAACACTGTTAGCATCAGGTCCTTCGTAGCACCCCTTGACGGCATACGTATTTTGGTACCTTCCACCACCGGGTCCCAAGAGCGACGAACGCACGCGCAGAGTTAAAAGGAACAGGACACACAGTTAAGTTCCAGCAGGCATTTTATCTGCAAACCCACTTTATCTTCACAAACCTTATCAAACCTACTTTACCTTCAAACACCTTCACATACCTTCAAACACCTTTACAAAACCTTACAACCTTTACAACAAACCTAACCATATTTTACATCTTAAACTCTTCCTTGAACTCTCTTTTGTGAACTCTTCCAATTCGTCGTTTATTCCATTGGTGTAAAACCCTGTTGTTGTTGTGGTTGTTGTATATAAATTTTGTTGCACGTAAAAGTCGTTCGTCTTCCTTTCTTCAAAAGCTCTCACCCAAATCTCTACTGCTGGTTGAGTACGGTTTATTCTTTTACAAAACGTAGGAATAAAACGGGCTTTTCGGGGTATATAAAAAAAACACAAAAAAGCCTTTCTTCTTTATTTATTATTTTTGAATTTAACAGTTTTCTTAGATTGATTACTAAAAATCATCAAATCACTTATACATATATATATATTATCTAAATGCGTCCACCTAAGTCGACTTTTAATTGAAAATTGTGTTTTTAAATTGACACAGGAATGCGAATTACTATTATTATTATTATTTACTTCTTAAGAGTTTTTCACATCAGCGTTAGCTGATGGTCTTTCACTGAAGTTTGAGTGACAGCAAGTCTCCTCAAGTTTCCAGGACTCTTCTCAGTATTCTGGCTGTTCTCAGTAATGCTGTAGTTTGCATAGTCTCCACTCGTCCGCCAACTTCCAAGTCCTCCAGTCCCTTTAATAATCCTTTAGTTACTGTTCCAAAAGCACCAATCACAATTAGTATAATTGTCACCTTCATGTTCCATAGTTTTTTTAATTCCCTAGCAAGGTCGAGGTACTTATCCATCTTTTCACATTGTTTCAGTTTTATTCTGTGGTCAGCCGGGACAGCAAAGTCGATAATTTTGCAAATTCTCTTTTTTTTTGTTGTTGTTGATTATTATAAGGTCTGGTCATCTGGCCAAGATTATGTGATCCGTCTGTATGTCAAAGTCCCATAGAAGTTTATGTGTGTCATTTTCTGGGACAGATGCTGGGTTGTGCATATACCATTTGTTCGTATGATCAAATTTCATTTTCTTGCACATCTCCCAGTGGATCATCTTGCCCACCCAGTTGTGTCTAGTCTTACACTCCTTTTGTACTAATTTGCTGCACTCGCTTATTATGTAATCAATGGTTTCATCTCTGGCACCACATAGCCTACATGTGCTATTTTGTTGCGTCTTATCTAGGATTGGTTCTTTCGGCGTTGTTTTGTGCTGCTATTAGGAGAGATCCTGTTTCTCTCTTAAAGTTTCCTTTTCTTACCAGGTCCAAGTTTTCTCGTGTGAGACATTGTTTATTAGTCGTTTAAAACGCCTATAGAGATGTTTTTCTTCCCATTTTTGTTTCCTAGTTATCATTCAGTTGTCCATCGTGTTGTCAGTATCATTTCTGATAGCTGTAATCAGTCCTTCTCTGTGCTTTTCTGTGTAGTCTTCAATTCAACGCTGTCTTCAATGCTAGCAAGTCTTCTCCCCCCCTTTTTTTCTTGATACATATAGTCTGTCAACGTCGTCTCTGGGATGTAATGCCTTATGCATGGTCATTAGTTTTCTTGTTCTTTGGTCCATTTGTTTAAGTTTATCTCTGGTCCATTTGAGAAAGGGTCCGGAATATCTAACGAGGGGTAGAGCCCAAGTATTTATTCTTTTGATAAGGTTTCGGCTAGAGAGTTTTATCTCGAGTAGTTTTCTAGTTCTCCTGAGATATACTTTTTGAATTTTGTCTTTCATTTCCTCTTGTTTGATGGTGTCAGCCTCCAAGTATTTGTATGTTTCCTTTTCTCCGAGTGTTCTAATCTTGTCTTCTCATGTCGCGCTACCAGCATGGATCTCCCGGGCCCTCTTTCGCCACCCGCCTCTATCGTTCATCACTCCCGTGAGGTCTTCAAGGCTATATCCTGTATCGGGACAGAGTTGTTGTATATAAGTTCTAGCTGGTCGTCCTGCCTTTGCTTGTCCATGTAAAGAGGTCCACAGGAGTACATCGCTTATGAGTTCTTCCTTACTTCTCCAGCTGTGTTTCGCATATCTGGTTCGGCTAACTTTGATAGTTTTTGTGATGGGTGATTGATGGCCGTATAGCAGCTGATTTGGTTGGGGTGCCTCCAGGACTTGCTCAATACAGATCGCAGCATTCTTGTGTAATTGCTGTCAAGCTTTTTGTCCATACGTTTAGTTAGCGTCCATGTAGTGCATCCATATAGCAGTATCGACACAACCGCTACTTGGAAAAAACTGCATTTTATTTTATCGGTCAGGTCTAACTTCCATATGACCGATAGACTATTGATAGCTGTCCATGCCTTTGCTAGTCACTTGTTGACGTCTTTTTGGTTGAATAGACACTGCTTCCTAGGTAGGTGAACTTGTCAAAGGCCCATTCTTTAGTGTGGAGGTGTCGCCTCTTTGATTAAAGCACATGTATTCCGTCTTGTCTGCGTTGACATGGAGGCCTATGCCAGCAGCTGCTTGTTCCAGACTATGTAGCAGGGTTGCGGATTGAGCGGGTGTATTTGCAAGAAGCACTATGTCATCTACGCAGTCCACGTCCGTAATAGTTTGTGCGGGGTATCTTCTGCTACTTTCCTTTATCAGCTTGAATCTGTTTTCTTTCATTAAATCAATAGACGTTCTAAACATGTAGTCTAGGCAGATGATAAACAGGTATGGGGCTAATGTGTCTCCTTGCAGCACACCTGCTACAATATCGAAATAGTCTGTGCCTCCATCCGGAGAGCGGACTTTTACTTTCGTGTTTTTATATAGCATCATTATGGCAGCAGCGGTTTCTTTGGGTTGGTAAGAAGTATTTGCTCTGTGTATGGAGTCAAAGGTCTTGGAGAAGTTGACAAATAATATTGCTGCCTCAAGGTTTTTTGCACGCACACCTCCTAGAATTTGACGGATAGTCAAAATTTGTGATGTCATGGATCGATTTCTCTGAAAGCCATTTTGGTTCTTCATCTTTATATATATATATATATATACATCCATTCTTTTTTTTAACTTAACTAATAAAAAATTAAATGGGAGATATTGTACCTTCTCCCTCTTTGTCGTTTATAAGTTTGTTTTTTTTTTTTCAATTTTATTGCTAGGTATAGATGTAGAGTGACAAAAATTTCTTACCTTAGCAATCTCTCTTTTTCTTTTATCATTTCTTTTTTTTTCTTCATTTTCTTTGTTTTTCTTTTCATCTTTTTTTCCTTTTTTTTCGCATTTTCTTTGGAGTTTTTTCTTTCTCTTCTTTCTTTTTTTTTCTCTTCATTTTCTTTGTTTTTTCTTCTTTCATTCTCTTTTTCGTTTTTCTGGGGAGTCCCCTGTCCACACACCTGCGCCCATATCTTTGCGCGGTTCTACATTGACCAGTTGGTTAGAAACTAACACCACTCTCAATATTTTTTTCTTCTAATGAACCTTACTTTCATTCCGTATTATAAATGTTTTTCTTTCTTTATATACCTCCCTTCTTTTCTTTTCATTTATCAATCGTAAATTTTCTGCCTTTCTTCATCTTTTCTTTTTCATCATTCTCTCTCTTCACGTCTATTTTTCTTCACTTTATCCCTGGTTTCTCTACATCTCCACCACCACGGGCACCTCTGGTGATGTAATGGTTAGCAAGTTAGACTAGCAAACCTACACGAGTGGGTGCCCCATTCATTTGGCCTTGTGCTAAATCGAAGTAAAGACCTTCGTAAATTACTACATCTCCACCACCACTCCAACCCTCTCTTTGCTTCGCGTTTTTTTCTTCTTCTTCCCATTTTGAAGCAATACATATATTTTTACCCTCGTAATTCCGTTGTCAATATTTACTTTATAATCACCGCCTTTATCAATTTTATTCTTTTCTTTATCATCGTTATCTTTTTCACATCCCAGTTTAAAATCAACCCGTTTCTTCTCGTTTTCCTCAATCAACATAAAGGAAAGGTTTTCGAAGCGAAAGAGACAGGAAAAAATCAAAAGAAAGGTGCCACGGAAAAGAATTATGATTGAGGTTCTTTCCTCTATTTTTTAAATCGATGACTTATCACTTCTCTAGCATAAAAAAGTGTCATAAAACTTCTTAGAAAGGCCAATAATTTTCTTTTTAACATTAAACTGGCTACCAAACTCTTTGACTACAAAAGGCAAAAGTAAATAACAAGATAAAACGTGGGAAGGAGGGAGAGAGAGAGAGAGAGGAAAGGGATTTCTTCCTTTCGCTTTTAACTGTACCAAGCCAGCAGCCATGGGTGGGGGTCCACTCAACAGTTTGACGACACACCACACCCCAAAAATAAAACAGATTACTTATTTTGTCAACTAATTATTTTTTCTTTTCATTTCAAAATTCTTAACAAACTAATTTTTTGTAGCCGGGTGCAGAGAATGGGGCTGGGTGATAAAGAGTAGACTCCTTATCTTTGTAATGTGGGCCTGATGAACCTAGATAGATATGGACCAAAATCTGGGTCCAGGCACAGATGCCTGATTATAGCTTAAACTGGACAGAAAGGTCCAGTGCTATACAAAGGTGACAAAGGTGTCAGTGATGCAGCTCACCCACCCCAAAGCCGGGGACTGTATTTGTCTCTGCCTCCCAGCAGACAGGGCTTGACACATGGTCAATGCCCTGAAGGTCGATTATAGTGGGGATTAGGGGAAGAGGGGAAGGAGAGCACGAGCCGAAGCCCGAGCCCTGCTGGTCGATGCTGGTCATTGTCCCACTTAGTGCAATGTGGGCCTGATGAGCCTAGCTGGACTTGGACCCAAATCTGGATCCAGGCACGTATGCCTGATTATAGCTTAAACTGGACAGCAAGGTCCAGTGCTATACAAGGGTGACAAAGTTGTTTATGATGCAGCTCGCCTGGTCGAAGCAGGGAGCCTTTCGGTCTCAAGTCTGCCATGGAGCATTGACCGTCCGGCACATGTGCCAGACAGGACTTTGAAAAGCCTCTGCACCAAGCACAGTGGCTAATCAAACCTCCCACTTACTCTCGGTGAGAGACATATAGCTTTCTCTTACACTCATACAAATTAGGCAGATTAATTTGCCAGTTCACTACACCTCTTATTGAAGAGATTGCTTTGTAGAATGGTAGGGATCCATGTTCGTAGCTTTCTGTTCATCAGCTGCTCTTCTGGGATTATGCTATAGAGAGTGGTGCGATAATTAAGCAGAGCTATGTAAGAGTCACTTGCTTTCTTGAACAAGTTTTTCATGATCTGTATCGCGCGTTTAGCCTCTCTGTTTCCTCATGGATGGTATGGGTTAATTGTAAGGTACAGAAAGTCGAAAACGTTTGCGAAGTTCAAGAATTCTTTTGAAGTGAAATGAGGACTATTAACTACTACGATCTGGGATTCCATGCCCAACAAATATTGTGTTGCAATTCTCTATCACGCTGGCTGAAGTGGTTGTAAGCAGATGGGCTATTTCAATCCATCGGAAAAAATAGTCGATAATCAAGATAAGTGTGTCCTTTGAATTTAGAAAGATTCATTCTTTATCTCTGTCAAGGGTATTCGGGTAATTTTGGAAGGTTTTAGTGGATCTGGAAGGTATTTTCTTTCTTTTTTTTCTCTCACAAATGCCACATCTTCCTACCTTGTCCGCGAATTTGTTTTTGAGAGGCCAGGCCACCACACATTTTCACGAGCTAGTTCTCGACATTTGACGACAACTTGGGTGTTGTTTTTTTTGTTGTGTGTGTTGACGGTCAAGTATGTTTTTCTGAATTTCGGCAGGGATGGGATAACGAGTCAGCTCTGGCACAGTAGGACTCCATGGGAAACTGTTAGAGCCTGATTAACAAACCAGCACTGTTTTATTTCAGGATCTCACCTTGCTGTTTCAGGCTATTTTTCGATCTTTTAATTATTGATAACCTGGCTGCAGACCCTACCAGCATTTTATTTATATCTGATTTCTTCGAGACGTTTATCGCTCATTGAGATATTTCCAGTGGCTGAGCGGATAAACACTTATATCTCTGTTTCCTGCTGGATATCCTGTTTAACTGGAGCACTCTCTGGTGCACGAAAAAAAGCGTCTGTCGTAGAGAGTTTTTTCCAGTAATATATATGATGTTAGAAAATCAAGCAGAAACGTCGGATTCTCGGGGATCAATTCGTTAAGTCACTTTGCCAAGAATGATTTGTCAATTCGTTGAGTCGAGTACCAACAGTTATTACTCGTCTGTTTCCACTGGAATGCTGTTTTCTGATGTCCGTCCCAGATCCATTTTGTCTTTTTCCTTAGAAGGTTTCGGGGTGATTAGGTGGTATCTGCTAGATTTCTAGCAAATTTCCCAACCTGATTTGCCATGCCCAGTAAGCATCGTTGCTCAGAAATGTTTAGCAGTTGCAGTAGATCCACGATGGCTTTTACTTTCTCTGGATCTATTTGGATTCCTTTTGAAGATATTGTGTCCCAGGAACTTTAGATTTCCGACGGAAAATACACATTTGCAGTTTAATATGACTCCTGCTGCTTTCATTCTCTGAAATACTGCTTTAGTCGCTGGTTGTACTCTTGCTTATTTCTTTTACTTATCAGGATATCATCTATGTCAGAGAGGACAATTAGTATTCCAGAAAAAAAGTGAGTCATCTCCTAATGGAAAATTTCTGGTTCGGAACTTATTCCGAAAGGAAGACGTTTAAAATAGTACCTTCTATAAATTGTAATGAACGTTGTGTGTTATTGTGATTTTTCGTGGAGGACAACTTAGTAGAGACAGTTATTACAGTCTAGCTTACTGAGTATTGTTGTTTAGTCAAGTTCAGCCAGTTGATAGTCTGTGGTAGATAGAGGAAATTTCTGTCCTTGCACACTTTCGTGTAGCTTTTTAAAATCGATGCACAATCAAACTTTGTCATTCCTTTTTTCGACTGCAATTATTGTGCCACAACAATCTGTTGGTGATTTCACTGGATAGATTGTCTTCTTTCTACAGATACAGTAGTTCTTCTTGGACGTTCTGTTTCATTGTCTATGGCAATCTTCTACGGGTAGCAATGAAGAATAAGTGAACTCCTGCATCCAAGCGTGTCTGGTATACATGTTCCAATTTCCTAAGGCCTGTGAGCAGTTCTGAGAATTCTTTCTTGTACTGGTGCCCTTCGGTTTTGACCGTATTAACTACTTTCAGCAGACTCAGGGCTTTAATTGTTGGTTCCCTCAGTAATAGTTCTTTTAGATTCTCTACAATAAACAGGTTTTCTAGTGAGTTGGCAATTTCTGTAGCCAGTGTGGACAGAGTGGCCTCCCAACTTCCAATGACCTTTATTTCATGATGACCTGGCCCGTACAATCTCTTGTTAACTGGTTGGATGAGTGGGGAATTTTTCCTGAAATACAGGTTTGGGACAACAGTCATGTCTGCACCTGTATCTAATGTAAAATTTAAAGTTTTGGTGGAGAGCTTAGTGATGACTTTTACTCTAGCCTGCCGATTGGTAGTATCGTCTCTGACTGCATATACGTTTTCAAGAGTCACTGAACCTAAAAATTGTTGCTCTTCTTTTTTTCATTTTTTAAAAAATTTCTCTGACTCTTATAATTCCTGCAAACTTTAGAATAATGTCCCTTATGCTAACGAATTCTGTTGTGTGCTTCTTTTACTGGGCAGTCATTTCTATTGTGGGCAGGAAATTGTCCGCAACGCATGCATTTATTTGGCATCGGTTTCAATTTCGTTCGAGGTTTATTGAAATGATTTCTGTAGTCCCTTTTCTTTGTAACCCAGTTGACATGAGAGTTGACAGCATCAACACCAGAAGAAATAGTTTTGGGCTGTTGTCTAAACGGGATCTATCAATTTGTAGGCACTTGTCTTGAGTAAGTTGCTTATCTGACAACAACTTTTCCCTAGCAGTATTGTTGTCTCTAACTCCAACAACCACTTGGTCTCAAATAAGTGTATCTTACAACTGTCCTAAATTGCAATTTTTTGCATGTTATCGCAGAGCAGCTATTTAGGACCCTATGGTTTCTGATACATCTTACTTTCAGAGGTGGGATTTGTAAGATGCGTAAGCTTCGTGTATTACACATACGAAAAATTCCTCAAATTTTTTTATCACGATCATTTTGTCTTCTTCATTGTCGAACTTTAATGCATCATAAGTGTCGTAAGTCTCTTCCCGGTCAGTTGCTAAGAACACTAAAGTCAGGTATGCAGGATCTTGTTCCTTAGTCTACTGGCGATAGAACAATTTAGAAAGTTTCATCTAAATTTTCTTCGCCATTTGTTTGAAACATTTCCAACAAATATCATGTTTTTGGGCGCTGGAATATTGGTAGAAAATAGTTTTCTGTCTGTAAGGGCCATTTCGATTTTTTTTAATAACGAATGACAATATAAAAAGTTTAAATATATTGTACCCAAGGTTCGTTTCGTGTGTGTGTGCGTGCGTGTGAATTTATTTGTTCATGGTCTTTTCCTTTTCTTTCATTATCATGAGGGTTTTGTTCCTTTTTTGGGTAGGTAGAGGAATGCTGGTTTCGTTTCATGGGTCTGGCCGAATATCCTTTGCAGGTTTGGTCCAACTTTAGCAATGGAAAAATTGTCCCTTTAACCTTTTTTTTTTTTTTTTTTTTTTTTAACTAAGTCATTCTGGTGAAAAAAAGTTGTTTTTTTTTCTTTTGAAAAGACTGAAATGGACACACGTGTTGCCAGAAGTAGTAGTAATCTTTAATCAAGCTTAATGTGTACAAAGTACACGAAGTTAAGGAAAACGTCTAACTGATCCTTTAAGGGACAAAGGAACATCAATCTAAAAAACATAACGCTATACTTATGTACCGAGATTTACGGACACGTCACACTGAAAACTCCGGTACCCATCAGATTAATGATGAACCTTTTCAGTTCTGACGACTTAGAAACAGTAAATGATTAATATGAAGCCGGTGTGCGATACTAATTTTATATTACTTTAGCCGATGTCTTTTTCTGATTTACAATATTTTTAACCAATCCGAAACATTCTCGCTTAAACATACAACTTAAAGATCAGAGACAGTACCTGTCTACTATATTTTTTTTTAAAACAAATCTGGAACATTCCTGCCTAAACATAAAACCTAAAGATCGGAGCCTACAAAAAACAACTCGCATCGCCGATAAAAGGCGGCTTGGCTAATCAGCCCATCCATGTCACGAAAACTGCTACACCCGCACACCACGAAGATTGCCACCCCGCACCTACACACTTCACCTGGAAGACTGCCGTGCCCTCACATCACGAGCCAGTTAGGTCCATCTAGTATCCCTTGTATACTGTATACACAGATCATTTCTGATGTCAGCTCGTACTTTGAAAAAGTCAATTGAGACTTCGACCTTTTTTGCGTCGGACAACTACTTTCTGGATTAACGTTTTAGACAATGTGGCTTTTGTCATTTTCCTTTCTAATCCTATTAATGAAAGTTCAACAAGAGAAAAAAACGTGTTTTGCAATCCACTCGCTGGACGAGAAGGAATTTTTTCTCCTTCTCTCCCATCTGATTGATGTTAGAAGGCAATTGAAACTGAGGCTGAGATTTGGCGTCATCGGAGAATCGAGGTATATTTAACTCAAACGCTGGTGGTATAAAAAAAAAATTGGTGAAGAAATAAATTAAAAAAGGATTTTTATGGTGAAATCGATGGTGAGAGGAGCAATAATCTTCGAAATAAACTGAACTATCTGTTTCTATTGCTTTAAGGGTTACTAAAAATCATCTTTTATGAGACAATGATATTTTGTAATCAGCATAGATGTAAGTCAATGATATTGATATATCAATACTTCTATTTTGTACAAACAGAAAAAAATCGAAATGTGTAGATTTGATTAAGTTAAGTTTATTTGTTTAATGGTATAGCGATTCTTTATGGATTATTTAATACCAAAATTTGCTTTAGTTGTAAATGTTTGATTATAAGCATTTAGATTTTTAACATTCCACAATAATCTCCTTTTTAATCACATTTTTCTCAATAATAATTTGTTTGCATAGTTATATAGTTTCAAACATTTTTATCTAATACTAAGCACAATTATATGGTTAATAATTTTCAAATATATATTTGATATATAGATGTCATCCTAACAGTATCACTCTGGATTAGAGTGGAGCTGGGAGTAATGGCAGTTAAGTGGAAATGGCAATGTAGGAGTACTTCCCAGGCCTTCAGAACAAAAAAATGAGTAAAAAAAAAAAACCAACAAAAAACCAAATAATGTCAGTTAAAATCTAAATGTTAGACAAAAAACCCCAAAACAATCAAGATCAGTTTTATCAATAAAAAATTTGAAGATTTTCTAGATAGTTTAGTGGATGTTTTAAATAATTAAAAAAATAAAATATTCAGCCCAACAATTAAGCAGGTATTTAAAATTATCTTTTATGCATTAATTCAAACGGTTTAATTTTTCAATATGGTTGTTTCAGTAAGATTCTTAGCAACCTTGTGGAGCTGTACTTAACAGGGTCAAGGTCACATTTGATGTTTGAGACATCTAGAAAAAAGAAAGGAAAGAAATACTGATGGTAATAGCAGAAAGTATAAGAATCTTATAATGCAGTAGGCATATCCTAAAACTAATGTCTATTAATTTGTCAAGGTCTTCCTGAATGACAAGATTACATAGTGCAGTTTGGTACCCTACGAAACTATTCTATTTTACATATATTGCTGTAGGGAGATAATTAATAAGCAACAAATAATACTGGTCTAAGCATCACTGCTTCATTTAAAACAATTTTTCTGAATCAGTCATATTAAGCTTTATTTCATTAGCAAGATGAATCATATTTTCCATAATTATGTCACAGTAAATAAAATAAAGAGAAGATTGCTAAATCATTTATCTTCAAATTAATAGTGCATTAAACACTTCATAGTCTTATAATACAATGTAAAATAGTACTACCCTGGTATTGGGTAGGTGTGGCTGCAAATAATGAGTGCAGAGCATTAAAATCAAATAATGATTTTGAAAATCTGAACACCGAGTTGGGTTGAAATGTTATAGCCAGATTTAAAGAGAGGCTAACATCAGATAAAACATTGTGATGCCTTCATAAAGTATGGTCAAAGTAGGTGGAGCTTCTTTCCCTAGAGGAACTTGACCTTTTGATTGATCCAGATGGAAATGGCTTCTACTGAGTGCTAGAGGATATTGTCAGAAAACATTCATTATTTGATCCCTTCTTCAGTCTGGGGAAATTCAACTTGGTTAGGGTAGCATAGGGAAAAGATTCTCTGCATCATCATCACTAAAATTAGATATTGCCAAGGAAGAACTTTGTATATGGACTCTTTTCTTACCTTTGTACATAAGAAAATAGACAATAAACCTTATAGTTAAGTTATTTAGTGGATTTGATCATTCCTTTGAAGTTGTTCGAGTTCTGATTCAATAGGCACAAGTTACTACACAATACAAGGGACCTGATATACTTGTGTGAACACTATGAATTATTCTAGGTGGTGGGGTCATCACTAAACCTTGTCATCACACCAAAGCTTCAGAGTTTTAGGTTACTCTAACCAGTCTGCTGTGGAACAATATTTGATTCTAAACAAACAGAGCTGGCTTGGGTTTTCAGCAGTGGATAAATTATCAACTTGTATCAACATTTATTTTGACCACTAATATTTAGTTAGAATAGCTTTGTATGGCACATAGTCAAATAGAAAGAAATAGTGGAAGAAAAACTGTAAACAAACAAAACAGACTTCTTTTATAATAGGTAAACATTATTTATTCAACATTAACATATAGTTTGTTTAAATAGGTTTTCAATGACTAATTATTCTGATACAGAAGGTATAAGTAAATGACAGTGAAAACAGCCAAGAAAATTTCAAACTATAATAAATAAAAATTGATAAAAAAGAAAATCCATGCATTATTCATGTTGTTTTCAAATGAAAAAGTATTAAATGAACAATGTAAAAAAAAAAAAAAGAAAAAGATTATTAATTCCCATAATTAAACAGTTGTGATGTTATTTTTATATAATTTTTATACATAATTTTAGAAGAAATATACAAAAAAGAAAAACAAACCTAGAGATAATATTTCATGCATGTACTTTCTAAAGTGATATCAATAGTAAGAGCAGAAAGTATAAATTATCTTATTATAATGTCTTTTTTTTATCCATCTATCATCACATAGAACAACTAGACTTATGGCCACTAAATTTCTTGGATTTACTAATGGGGCCCTGAAGTATATTTTCAGCATATTTTATTAAAAAATTTTCTTAAGTATTTAGTAAGAGGTTTGTTATACAATGTAAATATAATTCTGAAAAAGACCCTTTGTGTCTACCAAGTTACTGAAATTGAATCTTTATCTTTTTGTTCAACTTTATAGACATCTGTCTAAAGATTTTCTAGCCAGATAGCAAAGATTTTCTCCATTACATTTTATTTGGTCACCAATGGAAAATCAAAACTTTAAAAAAATTGTGTTGTGCTTACATTGGTAGTACGAGAAAGAGTTACCAGGGCCAAAAATATTAACCTTTTAGTAACATTTAATAAATTATAAGGCCTCACAAAAACATAGTTCCTTGTTATACCTGCGTTTACCATGGCAATAAAATGTGGGATAGATGAATTTATGATCAATTTATGTAATGGCAAAAATAAACCATTGATTTTCTTCAATATATCATCACTAAAGTTTATTTCAATAAATACAGTTCAAATCTATGATCATTTATTTAGGACAAAGATACCATTTCTGCAGTAACTAGCTTTTAAAATTCCTCCATAATTAAGAGTAGGTGTTAATCTCGTGTCTTTGTCAGGTCCCCTTTAAAATATCAACTGACATATACAAATCTCAAAATGAAAAGAATTTTTAACTTTCAACAATTTACCCTTCCTACATGCACACACTCCTGTACATGACTCATGATAGTCACACAACATGAAAATAATAAATGGACAATTTTTTCAATATAATGGCTCTTTTTAGTCCTAATATCAACAGATCTTTCAACAGTACTGATAGATTTTTGATACTGCTGACATCAATTCTGGTATCAGACATGAGTTCAGGAATGGTGGTCAAATTTTCAGTATTTTCTTTAAGACAAAAATTTTGAAAGTTTACTTTGTAATATATTATTTCTATAATTTTTGTACATATTGTGTTTGATTCTGCAGAGGAATACAACTGAACTGGGAAAAGAATCAAGGTCAAATGAAGAATTGAATGGACATTAAGGAAATAGCAAATATTCAGGTTAATCAGCACATAAATAAAGATATGTAACCCTCGAAAGAAAAAGGTGATTCTTTCACTTCAGTGACTCAGGTGGATGAATATATTGCTACAGCTATTCTAGAGAAAGAAAAGATTCACAGATTATATCAGAAGGTTTAGTACACTAGAGATACTGTATTATTTGTTTTTAACTGTAGTGATATATTCAGGCCAATGAAAAACTACAAATGACTGCCAATGAATATATACAAAATAAATTTGAAAATATATCTGATCATATAAAGCAAAATCATAACTGATGACTTCAATAATGTCCAAGACATGCTGCTACATTAGAAGATGGTTACAAAAGTACTGTATAAAAATGTTGACTGTCATATGATAATCTCTAAACAGTATGCCAAGAGAAAATGAATAATCAAATATTCAACTAATATTTACTGATTTTGTTGATCACTCAGGAGTTTGTTCTCAATAGTGTGTCTCATTCTATTCATATTTAACTCACAGAGGGGAATTATTGCATTTATGAATACAGAATTGAACTTACATGTGCAAAAACCATAGAAATGACATTACAAAACATACTTTACAATTTTTTGTCTCAATCGAAAAAAATACAGGAAATATGGCTGCCATCTTAGATTTCTGCCATATTGAAATTTGTAAACACATTTTTGACACCAAAATTGAAGTCAGTGCAATTGAAAACCTATAAGGAGATATATATTACATGTATGATTAGACTGAAATAGAGGAATAATATTGGAAAAAAAATCATTTTTATCATTTTCATGTCACTTGACTTTTATGGGATATGCAAAAAGAGTCAAAGAAAATTATTTTAGTTTTGTGATTTGCACTTCTTACACCATATTTTGAAGGTCTTTCATCACTGCAATTTTGCAATTTAACACTAAACTATAATACAGGCAGTTTTGTCAACTTGTTTAAAATAGAGTGCATCTTCAGAGTATAATTGGCAATAAAATCTCAATGAAAGAGTATGTGAGAGAAAGAAAGTCCATGTAAATTGTTATTTTCTGAAGATGAAGCATCTAATAATTGCTTGGTGGGTGTTTTATGGCATATTAACTCTTGCAAATTATTTAATACCAAATCCTGTTATATATATAAGTAAATACTTTGTAGGTCACTTCATTTCTAAATGAGTAAGGGGCCATTTGTCTACATGTGGCTAAATGGTTTTAAGTATTGCTATTTAACACTAAAAATTCAATCTAAGATTAATAATTTGTTTGTACACAGTTAAATGGTTTCAAGTAATGAAATTCTATTTATCAAGTATTCCTATCTAATACAAACAATTTGCCCACAGCATTATGGTTTCAAAAAACAAATGATAATAATAATCCTTAGTAAATGATTGAACAATTTTATTTGATTTATAAATGGGACCTTATCAAGTACTACTACTCCAAATCAGAATGGATCTGAGAGTAATGGCATTATGGGGGGGTACTCTACATTTCCCAAATTCCAGGACTGGAACCTCACTATCAGATGCAATTCATTGTCATACAAAGGACAAGTATTTGATAGATAAAAGTTACTGACAAGTTATTTTTTCATTAACAGAACTTTGCATTTTTCCTCTTATCTGCATATGAAAAATTGTCTGATTCTTTTCGATGAAGAAGTGAAATGGCAATAAATTATTAAAACAAAATGACTGATTCTTAAATTCAATGCTTTATCATTTTTGTCCTTTATCTACTAAAATTAAATGCCATGTGTATTTGTATATTTATTTTTGTAATGCCCCAATCAATCTCATAAAATACATGCAACATATATTTGTATGTTTAATTTTGTAATATCTAAACCAACTGGATAAAAAAAATAACATGATATTCAAGTGTAGACCAATAGGAAAAAGATAAAACAATAGTGAATTCAAAATTTGGTTCAATAAAAAAATGTATTTAAAGATTTCTTTGTTAAAACTCTAATATTAGTAGTAACTAAAACATATCAATTTCATACATACCATCATTTTTAACAACAAAATACACCACTAGGTTAAATAGGTCACTAATATTTCTAAATAAACAGAAATAAAAATTACTTAGATATTCTACAAGTTTTTTAGTAAATTCTCAGATTATTTTTCATTAATAAGTATTTCCAAAATTTAAGAAAATTTTTATCAAATTATTTAAAATTTTGTGAGGAACAATAAATTTAAAATTGAATCTGAGCAAATTATTAATGTTACTAGCTGAACTACCTATGTCAGGTAAAAGGTCAAGGTTTGGATATGGCAAGATAATCCCTTCTGTTTATTTCATTAGTCCAAACCAGTTCTATTTTACAATATTTGTTGTCAATTAAAAATTCACATTGAATATAAACAATAATTGTTACAAATCTGCAAGAAAGAAAAGAGATTTATCAATTATATTAGTACCTTATAAATATTGCTCTCTCAAAGTTTGCAGAGATTTTTAGATAAATATTTTTGAAATGAAACATTGTTAATCATTATTATAATTAATTTTGGCTGATAAATTCTTTCATCTTTCTGCATTATAGAATTGGAAAAAAAAATGCAACTGAAAATTATAATGAAAGAAAATATTAGCAAAAATTAATGATGATAATCCACTAAATGTTATCATTTAAATGATTATTGTTATAATACTAATAAATTAAGATATGAGGAAATCTAAATATCACTTGTTTATAAGGTATACTTTGATAAATCTGTTTTTTGCAGCAAAATTTCATGCTAAAAGGAACTTTCTAATTTGATAACAAAATTTATAAATTTCATGTATATTCTCTTAATACAAAAATTTAACTTCAACCCAAGTTCTGTTTTTTCAGGGAATGTAGATATGAGTGTATATATGCTACCAACACATTCCATGTGGGTACATGAAATTATATACATTTATATGTGCTACATGCAAATAAATAAAAATTATATATAATCAAAATCTTGTTTACAGTCAATTTACTTAAAACTAGCAGAAGTACCCATTTAGGCAGGGTAAGAGATCAAAACAATTGCGGACAGCAAGAGTCACTAACAAAATATCCCTTCTATTTATTTCCTTTTCTTTTTTAAACAATATCTATTATACAATTTTGCTTTCAGTTAAAAATCTATACTGAAACGTTACAAATGGTAATTGTTACTATAACAGATAAATCCATATAATTGAAAAGAGATTTATGATACTTTTTTATATAAATCTTATTTACTTAACATTATTCCATGAAAAAGAGTTTTGTTGAAGAAATACTTTTTAATTTAAAGTAACTGATGCTTAAGAAAATTATTTGAACATTTTTCTTTCTCATCCAAACTGTTTGTCCTAATGAAGCTAGAAAACTTTATTATTTTATATTAAAAAGCATTCAATGAAAAATTTGTATGTTTAATTAACTGTAAATAATTATTTTAATAAGACAAATAATTTGGTAATTTTTTCTTTTGAAGTTTGTAAATTTAAATTCTGTACAAATAGTTATGTCTTGCATCAACATAGCTTCCCATAGATTATGGTTAGAGATCCATTTTCCTCTTGATAAACAAAAGAAATTTATGTTAAAACCTTTTCCTGATATCCAATAAGTATGCATACCAAATTTGGTAGATCTACATCAAGGTTTTTGACAGTCAGTAGAAGACAGACAAATAAACTCTACCCAATTATAAATATAGATTACTGTATTGTGAATTAACTGGATTCTTTCATTGTAAATCATCAATAGTAATATTTCTCATTTCAATAGATGTACAGACTCCAGAAATAGTTGCAAGAATAGTTGAAACTATAGCAGCTGTAAATGACCAAGAAACTCTAAGAGGAGCTGGAGGCTCAGCAAAATACTTTTCTCCAATCTCATCAAATTGTTGATGCACTTTCACACCAAAAACAACCATTGTCATTATCTGAAGAGTAACTGCAAAAGAAAAGCAATAATTAATTTCTCATATAAACTTAATAAAATTGTTTTCAATCTTTAATATTGACTAAATCAGGAGAAATTATAATTAATTTTATTCAATGCATTTTTAAAAAGTTTCTTAATTTGTAACATAAAAGATTAGTGAAAAACCCGAAATCTTTTAGACAAATATTTTTATATTATTTCAAATGAGAGATTAATCTTAATTAGTGAAAATATGGTAGGGATTACATCCCTTGCCTTCCAAAACTACTTCTAATGGCTGTGTGGCAAAGTTGAAACTCTCTTTGTTCAGGTCTCAACAACCAGAAAGCATGCACAAGTGTGTCTTTTGATGTCTTCATACAACAACTTTTACTCTATAAAGAACTCTTCAACTACTAGATAGGACTTTCTCTCTTAGCATTTTGTGTAATTCCTGTGTCTCTTCAATTAGGTTTGTTCAGGCAATAAATATGTCGTTGTCCATTCAATGTGAATTGTTCTATATTGTTTAGCATGAGGAAATATTAAACCATAATACAATTCCTCTACTACAATTCTCCAAATTGTGTTCTTCATTCTCTAATAATTGTGGTGGTGAGTTCTGGAAATCAGATACCCCAAACATACTAAGACAACCTTCAAGTCATTGATACCAGAGCCCACACCAACAGTACTAATAAAGGCAATGTTAGAGAAAAAAGATAAGATAAAAAATATTCTAATGAAATAATTCTGATATATAGTTTAGCAAGATTCTATAAATACAGAAATATGAAATGAAGATAAATAGACAACAAAAAGATTTAAATAGAAAGAAAAATTCTGATTGATTTCTGAGGGCTTTTTGGTACACATTATTTCATGTTTTTCCATCTTTCAAATATCTCCTCTTACTCATGAACATCCAACATATAGCTGGCCATGCATAAAGCTTTAGCATCTATCCTACCATTAATGAGAGGAAAAAATTATACTTATCAAAATTTTTATTTCAATCTGTTGTTAAATAATAGCAAATAAAAAATAAATAAGGGGAAATACTTCTTAATTAGAATTAAACAGTTATCTATCATTAAAAAATTATCATGATTGGGGTGAGTACAAACTAAGATGCTACATTTGTTATCATTAAATTGCAAATTGGAATGGTTTTATTCTCTAAATTGAGATATTTCAATGTCATTTGTACTCACAAAAACCTTGCTATTTTTGTGTGCCATTTTGTGAGCCATTTCTGCATTGTTACAAAAACAGAAATACAAAAATCAGATCATAATAAAAAGATACATAATTTCTTACCAACTGAAAAGCTGAGAAGACATAAACCCATTGTAATTGGTCTTGATTTATGCAAGGATGGACAACTAAGATACACTATGTAAAGAAACAGTCCACATATATAACACATGATTGCTAGAATCGAAAATGTTTGTGCTGCCATATTGAAATCTGAAATGAAAAAAAGAATTGCAGTAGTTGAAAAATAATATGAAAAACTAATTAATTCCCTAATTGAAATAATTTTACTTAACATTTTAAAATGTTAGCCCTCAGATACACTATGCCTAAGCTCACAAAACTCACAAAAGATTTTGAAATAAAGATACATTTAAACTTTACTTTAATCCTTTTACTTCCACTGGAGCATCAGTGTCCCAGTCAAATTTACTTTTCATTTTAACCCTTAAAATGTTGTACTCAAAGCATTATTTGATATATCCAAAACTTGAAAAAAAAAATGGTAGTAAAAAGGTTAAGGTGCAGACACAATGCTTTGAAGCAATCCCATCATTCCATTGTAAGAAAGGCTGTGAATGGTTACCATATTAAGCCTTTTATTATCTGTTATAATTTACTTGAAGCCAAATAAATAATAAAAAAAACATGCATAATTTTTGTGAATTTTGTGAGTTTAGGCAGAGCGTATTAAGAGTCAAGGAACTAAATGTCCAATGAGTGAAAAAATGTTATTCCAGGAAAAGGCACAGACAATAGAGTTTTGCAATTTTATATGATTCTTTTCTCTGCTTTACATGAAAGTCATTATATAAAGGGAATTTTTGGGGAAAAAAAAAAAATTTTTTTTCCATAAATGTAAACTCTGCATTGTTTGGAATTAGTTAATTGCAAAAATCATTTTAATCTTGCAAAATATTTGTTTTCAGGTTATTCAAAATGGCAGCAAATCAGAGTGCTCCAGGCTTGAATAGAAGTGAGCAATGAAAAGTGCAAACCATATGAAATTTATAGAAGAAAGTTTGATGTGTATGGAGAAACATATTTTAGTCAAAAAAATGTTTACAAATGGGCTAAATGTGGGTTTCTCACAAGGATCTTGAGTTGAAAAGACAGTCCATGAAGAGGAAATGCACTGACTCTTGTAAAGAAAACATTCCAGGTGCAATGGTCAGTAAAGAAAGTCATGCTGATAGCCTTGTGGGACATGGAAGGACCCATCACTATTGATTTCTTTGAAAAAGGTGCAGTTATAAACAGTGTTTCCTATCAACAACTTGGTAGGCAAAATTCACCATATTTATTGAACTACCTTTAAATATTTACTTGAGTTCAATTAAATACAATTGTTCTTTTTAAGAGGCCTATTAAAAAACTACAAGAAACAAGAATAGCAATAATTTTTCTCCATGTTACTATGAAAAAAATCAATTGAAAAATAATTGATCATCTCTTAGTTTCAGAGATGCACAACAAAAAAAGTGGATTTTCTCCTCACCTGATAAGTTTACCTTACATTCCCAGCTTGATTGTTTCAGAATATCTTGGATGCAAAACTTCCAGATACCAAATGTCATCACCCCTCCACTTTCTACCCACACTCCAATCACCAGACTTGTTATGTAACAGGCTGCAGCCAAAATTAATACAAAAAAAGAAACTCCCACATGAACAGAGACAGCCATGATTTCCAACTTCCAAAGGATATACAGCTTCTTTTCACCTTTTCTTCTTTTATTGGTAGATGATACTGAGTTTATTTACAGCAACTGTGATAAGACAGGGAAAAAAAAATTCAATTTTAAAAATTTAAGAGAAAAAAAATTAAAAGACCAAAGGAAATACAACTTGAGTGAATAAACAGTTTTACAATATCTTGGTAATGCAAGAGGCACAATTGGCAACTCCAGATGTTTTTGTCAAGGTCATGAAAGTGATGAACCACAATCGACTGTAATATGCTGAGTTCAAATGCAACTTGCTGAATTTGCCTCTTTGGTCTACCTGACCTTGCCTGATTATTGAGGTTCTTGCAATCCAAGTGAAATTTCTGGAACCATCTGGTTACTGTATTGTGATCAACTATACCTTCATTATTTACACAAGAAATGTTTTTGGTTGTTTCCACAGCGTTATGGTTGCCCAGTTGGCTGGGGCTGTAGAATATACCGACTGCACCTCTGCAGAGGGGTAAGAACTCCCTCCATGAGTATCTTGGATATGACACTAAACAATCTGATGGTGAGGTTCCAGGAATGCTGGAGCTTTGGGGAATGCAGAGCACCCCTTCATTATTACCATAGCTCCCAAGTCCACTCTGGCCCAGAGTGGTAGCACCTGATAGGGCCCTATCTATGGGTCAAATAGAACAGCATATTTATGCTAAAACTGAATTGTTTGAATTAGAACTGTTTGACTAAACTGAATAGCTTGAAATAGAAATGTTTTTGACAATTTAACTGTGTACTTACATTTATACAGTGTACATATGCTAAATTGAATTGTTTAATGTAGAACTGTTTTGACATTTAACTGTAAACAAAATCTATACTAATATTTAGCTGAATTAGGACTGTTTAAATAAACTGAATAGCTTGAAATAGGAAAGTTTTTGACAATTAAACTGTGTACCTATGCTAAACTGAATTGTTTGAAATAGAACTGACTATTTGCATAAAACTGGATTTGGCATTAAATAACCAACAAAGATTGTAATTTAAAGTAATTGTAACTTAAAGTTAAAGAAAGTAGAAAACCTGAAAAATGAAGAACTGAAATTTGATTGGGAGAAAATAAAAACATCTAAATCTGAAAATTGATTTAAAAAAAAAAAAAATTAAAATAATTTTTAAAATATGAAAACTTCAAAAATGAGAAACTTTAGAGTCCATTAAACTCAAAATTAAGTCACAATTAAATTTATAAAATTTACATTATAAATTGCAAATAAATAAGTGAAAATAGCCCATAAGAAGCATTTGTAGTCATCTTCTTGAAAAAATATAAAGATTGAGATGAACACAAACTCAATACTATTATTGAATTGCAAATTAAGTTAAGAACAGATCTATTGTGCTAACAGAAATCTCTATGAGGTGTTATTTTTGCTATTTTGATAACATACATACAAAAATCAGATCCCTATAATATAGATGAATGCAAATTTCATCTATACAAAATAAAATAGCCAGAGAATTCCAAATACTTTAAGATGTGTTCAACCAAATTTTGTCAAAATCTGTGATTTCTTTAGTAGCTAAAAATCATTAAAAAATTATTAAATTCATATATAAATTCCATGCACTAAATATAACAACTGTTATGAGACAGAAGTAGTATTTAAATTATATTGACATTACTGAATAATTACCAGTTCTATAATTTTCAATGTTTGTAAACTAAAATTAGAGGAACCCAATAGCCTTGATCAAAGATTTAAATGTACACTACCCCAGCAAAAGAAAAAGATAACAATAAGTGGCTGGCATAATTCCCTCATAGTTGCATACAGTTTGAAAGGCCAGAGAGAAGGATTGAATCTAAAAATTGAAAGTGTAGAATTTAATAATTCTTTTGGAAAATCATTTGGTCAATAAGAACAAAATAAACTACGAGATATGAATTCTCCCTTAGTCAAAAAAGCTATAATAAACCTTGGGAAATGAACTGTTAAAAAGCTTAAAATTCAATGTGACCTCTTCTCTCACTCTCTCTCTCTATATTATTTTCTTTTTTTATCTTTTGAATTTTTTAGAGTGCTTAATATGATCATTGAGCAGTCATTTTGTGTTTTATACTATAATATCATATTCAGTGGCCTGGCTTATAATAATCTATTTTTGTCATATTCTGGAAATAGACTGTCATAAATCAGGCAGATTATATATATATACCTGCCTGATTCATAACAGTCTAACTACACACACACACACATATGTGTGTGTGATTGAGTGACAGTCTTTCATTTAAGCATGTTTGATAAAATAATAAAGACACATTTTGTCTATATAATTTAATTAAGATCCTTCCAAGTTTCCTGATAAGTGTCTTAGTTTTAGGTTGAAATTGGTAGATGAATTTACCAAAATTGTTTCGAGCAATTTCGGACCTTTCATAGGCCATCATCAGGGGTTGTTTGCATGTGTAAAAAGTGTTTTTTAAGAGTTTTTAGGTTTTTATAACATTATAAAATTACGTAAATGCTAAATTGGATAAAACTGAGATGCCAATTACATCGAACAAATTTAAAACAGAATGCTATCAACAGAAATAGAATATTAAAAAAAAAAAAAAAAAAAGAAAGAAAATTAAAATAAATTAAAAAAAAAAAAAAAGAGACTAAAAGCATTTCGAAACATTGTCATTATTTTCAAAATTAGATTCTATTAATTCTAGGTTTTTGTTTTTATATGTAGGACTTCTAGGATTAGTAGTTGTAGCTTATTAATTTTGTGCTCTATTATAGTGGTGTTTGAAATTTGAATTTGGTAATAGAATGGGTTTTATGATATATAGCTATGGAGCTAGAATCATTAAGGCATTTTATATACATATCCAACAAAGTGAAAGAGAAATAAGACGTGAAAACTGATATATAAACACTTTACCAAATTGGTTTTCACATCTCATATCTTTTTCGTATTCATTTACTGGTCATGCAATCTGGTCTCACTACAGAGTAATGAAATATTATGTTGTTATAGTAACATGAGACCTTTTAGAAATTTAAATATATCTATATTTTTCATGGCTGATTACCTACCTCCCTCCCTCTCTCTCATTGAATCTGTATACTTAGGCTAAACTGAATAGCTTGAAATAGAACCGTTTTTGTATGCTAAACTGAATTCTTTGAAATGGAACTGTTTTTGATATTGAAACTGCACTTACACTAAACTGAATTGTTTAAAATAGAACAGTTTTGATACTTAACTGTGTGTAAACAAAAACTATATCTATACCAAATTAAATTGTTTGAATTCGAACTGTTTGACTAAACTGAATAGCTTGAAATGGAAATGTTTTTGACAATTAAACTGTGTACTTATGCAAAACTCTTTATTTGTATAAAAATGGATATGGCATTGAATAACCTACAATGGTTGATATGCCATAAAACTCAAACAAACTCATTGGATCTGATTCTGATGAAGCTTAGTAAAGGTACTAAAAAGTGTAATTTTCATGTTTTCTAGATTCAACACAAATTTTATGTCTGAGACATTTAAAAAAAGGTTTTAAAATTTTAAAAACAAAATAGGATTAAATAATGAAGGCATACAACAAATAGAAAAGAATGTAAAACTCCAATTGTCAAATTCAATAAATATGAAATGTATAAATCACAAAAATTTATAGAAATTAAGTCAAATTTGTAAATATTTTGAAAAATTCATCAAAAACTACAAAAAAATTTCCTTCTTAAATTAAGAAAATTTACAAAGGATAAATAATGCATGTATATCATTTAACCATTTTCTAAAAGAATCAATGAACTGGAAGAGCTTTATGGCCAACCGGATTTATAGACTGTATGAAATAACATTCCAAGAATATTTCAAAAGATAAATTTATGGAGAAAGGTATTATTCCTTAAAGGATATATGAATGAAAAGTAACCCCCTATATATACGGAAGGGTACCTCATCATGCTGGAAGATGAAATCTGATCAGTTATCAGTTTTATTTATCATGAATATGCCCCATATCCATGAATAACACAATGATTACATATAAATATAGATTATATATATGATTGAATACAAGGCCCCAAAATGGCCAGTTATGAGAACTTGATTTGATTTTCATGCAAGATGGCACACCTCCACATTTTGCAATTGTTATTTATGAATGGCTGAATATCCATTTCCTGGGGAGATGGATGGTTTGTTGTAGTCCACATGAATGGCCAGCCAGAAGTCCTGGTTTATCACCCAGTGATTTTTTTCTCTGGTGTTGGTTAAAGGAGCAAGTCAACTCTACCAAATCAACTAATTTGGAAGACTAGAGAAGTTATGTCTTCCATCCCCCAAGAATTCTCAGTGAAATCAGTTGATTCAGTTCCTGGGCAGCTTGAGAAGCTGGTGGCGAATGCTGATGCCCATATTGAATTTTAAATAAAACTCCATGCTATATGCTTTCTTCTCATATTCTTTTCTTGTAAAAATTATAGTTAAGAAATGAATTATAAGAATTTTAGAATGGTTACTTTTCAATCATTATATATATATATATATATTATATATATACACACACAGACACACACACAGATAGAATACCTACGTTTCACCTATTGAATCATCAGGATAATTCTGACAAAAGTTGAAGCCCTAATGATATTTTATTGATAAAGCACCCACCAGAAAAGAATAAAAATTAGCATAACCCCACCAAAAATAGCAAAGCCACATTCTATTTGCCAGGTTATTTACCAGGCTTTTTATGCCTACAGATCTCTGGTTGAGCAATTTATTAAGATTATTGTAGGAAGCTATAGCTAATTTTTCCTCCATACATAGGAGACAATATTTATCAACAGCCTAATATCTATGACATTTTTTTTTACTATCTCCCAATATAGGATCTATACCTTGGTTCTTTTTAATCTCCTACACATAGATAAACTAATTCTGTGTCTATATATTTTTTGTGTAAAACTATTTCTATAGTTGTACTATCTTTTTTTTGAAAGGTCCTTGGGTAGAACCTACTTATGCTTTTTATTATTACTACTATTTGTTGGGTCTTCTGCTATACACCTCCACTTTAAACACTATGCATGCATATTGGCATTTGTTCTAAAGGGGACAAGCAGCTTAATTAATGCAGTTGCATTTAAGATACTCGATATGTTGTTTATTCTTGAGTGTTTTAGTATTACTTTTATTGATTGAAGTTGCAACATTGGTCATGCAACTATAACCCAATTTAACAGTGTTTTTGTTAAACATTTTGCATAGTTTATTTGAGGAGGAAAATTCTTCTTTGATAATCTAAAGAATTCCTTCACTCATTTATTAGCTATGGCCACATTATATGGAGGTGTAAACCATAATATTTTCCTTGCCCTATTCCTCCCCCTATTACATACATTGAATATTTCATGTTTGGTTTTGTAACCAATACTTTTTAGCACCAGCTCATAATCATGCTTGTTTTGAGTGAAGATATTGATGTTAGACGAATTACAGGATAATCTAAACATAATGCCATTGGGGATATGTTTGAAAATTTGTTTTGGGTGGTTAGAGTCTATATTGATAAAACATGGGTGTTGGTTATTTTTCCTAAATGGGGACATGTTGCCATTGTACAAGTTAAGTATAATGTCTAAATATTTTGTAATTTTTAAATTAGTTTGATTGCCCAATTGGCTGGGGCTGTAGGATACACCAACTGCCTCTCTGCAGAGGGGTAAGACCCCACCCTCCAATGAGTGTCTCGGATATGACACTAAACAATCTGATGGTGAGGTTCCAGTGATGCTGGAGCTTTGGGGAATGTGGAGTACCCCTTCATTGCGATTGCTCCCAGGTCCACTCTGGCCTGGAATGATAGCACCTGATAGGGCCCTATCTATGGGTTAAATAGAACTAAGTGCATACTTATGCGAAACTGAATTGTTTGAATTAGAACTCTTTGGCTAAACTGAATAGCTTGAAATAGAAATGTTTTTCACAAACTGTACTTACATTTAAACTGTGTACTTATTGTTTGAAATAGAACTATTGTCATAAAAATGGATTTGGCGTTAAATAACCTAAAAAGGTGGATATACCATAAAACCCAACCAACCAACAAATCAGTTTGAATATCTAACTTGAATTCAAACTTATTGAATAACCAATGCAATTTTTTCCTAATTACATTGGCTTTTCTAGGTGTGCAATTATCTGCTAATAATAATAATTGGATAAAAGCCATGGTTGCAGGGATCAATGTTGAGGCTGTATAATAACAAGCAGCCCACAGCTCACATATCCTTGCACCCTCATAAGCTCCCATAGGGTTACCGAAATTACCACTTTTTTAATCCACAAACCCTCATTATAGAACAGCAATTATTTTTAGCAATGTTTGATGATTTTGATTTTATCCTCTGATATGCACATATATTCTCTAGCAAGATTCAATGCCTTGTTTACAGTTTTTTCGGTAATAGAAGAGTAAAATTCTTTAGTGTCACATTTTATGAAGGAACATTAAGCATTTTTGCCATAATCTTTAAACCCCTTGATACAATCATTCATATTATGCCATTGAGTTTAAAGCTATTCTAAGCAGAGTATAAATATATTGCAAAATAACCTTACTAATTTTTCCCCATTTGTGCTTTAGCAGGATTGATTAATCTACATGCCAAATTACTATGGAAGTCACTTTTGTGGTTCTTTAGAATGATAAAACAATTTCTGATATTAAATTTTTCTATCTGATCTTCTATTTTCAATTTACTAACTATTCTAATTTTGCTCTATTTAGTGCATTGATCACTTTTACGTTTCGGCTTAGGCAACTTCATCAGTGTTTTCTTTTGGGTGGACATTGCGGTACTGGTTGATTATTTTCAAGTAGTATGGATATTTTTCATCTTTTCTATTTTTTTTGTATTTTTTCCAGATATCAGTTTGTGTAACATCTTTTTATTTACAAATTGTATCATTTGGGTTTTTTCATAGCACCAGGGTTATAGTATAAGTATAAAAATAAAATTATATATGTAACAATTTAGAAGCAGATCTGGTCTACCCAGATAGATTTAAAAAAAAAGCATTTTTAAAACATTATTTATCAATTAAAAAGTGTTGTTATTTAACTGACGAAATTCTTTTTTAAATACTTAAATAAATCAATAAATGAATAATTTCCTTAAGCAGAATAACAACAGAAAAGCCTAATAATTCAAGAACGGTGATAATGAAGAAAAATCCAATAAAAATATTTTAAATTTTTTAAGAAATAACTTGACCACAAAAGATTTTTTATCGCCCAAATATGGAAATCTTGTAGTGTCCTGACACTTTAAATGTTGAACTAAAACATTTGTGGGGTGAATGTCAAAATTCAATGTCTTCCAGTGCCAGAAAACAAGAGATTGGTTTTAATAGGTGGTAATCTTACAACATTGCAATAATACCTTGCCTAAAACTTTTCTCATGCAATATATGATTACTTCACACTTGTTTTATACAAGTTAAACGACTTTTCAAACATAAATATCTTCGGTTCTATACAATAGAGAGAAATGAGTTGTTTTCTTTTTTTTTCATTCAATCTTTCTTTTTGTAAGAATGTAAATAGTACAAAAATTATGACAATAAAATTAACAGTTTTAGGTTATTTTCATCACATAACAGTTTTTCGACTAAAGTCCATGGAGGCAGTCGAATATTAAAATTCAACCTATTTATATGGTTGAATTTTAAATTTTAGCATTTCTGAGAGTTTTAGTAGCAATTTTTCCGTTAGTTGTTTTTGCTTTTAAATATCTAGAACTATCGTAAATTTTATATACATAAATAGTGTTAAAATGAATGTTAATTTTTCCAAAGTCCAAATATCGTAACAGTTTTTTTTAAAAGAGTGTCAACAAATTTTAGAATGAGTTGTAAAATGTCAATATCTTTGATATGGTAGCATTGCAACTTGGTTGGTTTGTAGATGCAGTTTCCCAGATGACCGCATGTAGCTGGATGCAAATGAAACAGAATGGCCAAAATCATCGAGAAAAGGTCTGTAGTGACAAAGAAAATCCCAGACGAAAAATCTTAGCAGTCACAGCTTTATTTGTAACAGGCAGAGTTCACGGTTAAAACAGACATATTTGACAAAATAAAACCAATGTTCTATTACTCAACAGAAACAAAGAAAGTCTGATCTATGAAATCAATGGAAAAAAAAATTATTCATTCGTTCATTAAATATGATGAAATAGCAGAACTACTGTACAGGTGCTGTCCAACTCAGGCTATGCGGCACTGGACAGAAAATAAGTTCAAGGAGCATCAAAGTGCATGGGCAAAATATTGAAAGATGCCCAACAAGCAAGAGCTTACCCATGTCACCTTTTGACAAAATAGATGCAGCGAAAAGGAAACGTTAGTGAAACTCTTTAACATTGCATATTTTATTGCGAAAGAGGAGAAAGAAAGAGGCTGTCTTTACCATGTTTCTCAAGTAAATTGCACCTCTCTCTTTCTCTCTCTCTCTATATATATATCTTTAAAGAAAAAAACCAAAGACCGGTTAATTTAGGATTATAAATTTATTTCCATCCTGTTTTTTAGTTTCTGGTGTGAACCAAAAACATGAAGAAAAATATAACAGGACTTCTTCAGATCCAATGGATAAATAAAACAGAATAGACACGTGGGGTGGAGGGGGAGGGAGAAGAGATTAAGGAGTTACCTCCTCGTTTTATTGAATTTCCGTTTTTTTTATTTACCTATTTATATTATTTTCAAAATTCTTCCGTCAGTTATAGTAAAAAGTAAAGTTGGCGACCATAGTCGAGGGTAACCCGAAGGCTCCCTTTTCGATTGCTACTACACCAAGGTGTAGGGGAGGGCGCTGGTAATTTAACTTTTTTATTTATTCGTTTAATTTATTTCCTTTTCATGTTAAGTTCGATAATTAACTTTTAAGAGAAATATTAATGCTTATATTAATTTCGATACCATTTATTTAGCTACCTATTTTTTTCCTAGTGTGTATATTCGATATGTTTTTTGTCTGGTTTCACTATTTATTTCTATGTTTTTAAAATTTTTTTAGTCTATAGTTTAAATTTAGTCTTATGTCTACATCTAGCTATTAATTCACTTCTCTTATTTAATAACTTATCAGGCCATTTATGTGTTAAAATATGTATTTTCTCTTCTAAGCACAAATTGCATCTACCGTCAAAACTATTTGGAGTATTTGATTTATTCAAAATAGACCATTCTATCTCAGGAGTTAACACTTTGTTTTTTAAACACCAGAACTGTTTCGATAGTGCAGTATGGTGTTTTAGGTGTTCGTGGGAGAAGGTAAATTTATAGTTCGAATACCTCTCCTTCCATTTAGTGGACGTCAACCCGATATAAGTTTAAATTAAATATAAATTAACCGGTCTTTGGTTTTTTCTTTAAAAAAATATTGCTCTGTAAAAAATTACATTGAGCTCTCCACCAGGAAAATTTAAATGTTCAGCTTCTAAATGATTTTCTTGTCCTGAAGGAATTACCCCCAACTCTGGTTTAACTGGACCGAATAATACTATATATATATATATATATATATATATATATATATATATATATATATAGAGAGAGAGAGAGAGAGAGAGATAGAGATTGCTAGATGTTTGTCCCACTGATCGTTTCAGGCTTCGTTGACAGATAAATAGACAGAAATAGACTATGTTTATAATTTATCAAAATAATTTCATTTAAATGAATTGGTACTTAACATTTTCATTGTGTTTTTGATATGCTACTAACAACAATAGATGATAATAACAATGTAAAGAAATATTTTCAATTTAAGTCGGTTGTAAAAAAAAAAAAAAAAACAACAAAAAACGTTAGTTTGGAGTCTTCAAACCATTCTCAAACTCATAGATGAGCAAAAGAATAAATCTATAAATAGTAGGTTAGTAAGCTTTTTGTTTAGATCTGGTACATCTCATTAGGTGATGGGCACCGAATAAGACTCGAACTCACTCATGATGTTTTGCTAGACTAGCTTGCAAACCATTAACACCATTAAATTCATAAATAAGATTTCAGTATTTCAGTTAGTGAAAAAAAAACAACAGCCAAAACGAAAAAGTTAAAACTATTTCCTTATATTTAAAGATCAATTAGCATTTTCATAATTCATCTTTTAGCTTTAACAATAGAGGAAAACATTTTTTACATATCAATGTACATATTTCGGAAAAGTCAACGATTGTGCTGAGGATAGAATTTATATAAGTAATTTAAAATAAAACCAGGAAGGACTTTTTATTCATTTTTAAAAATTTTATCTATGTATCCCAAGTAAGCCAAGTTGGGAATAGTAAATTTTGAAAAATATGTTCCGTAGATGCGCAAAAGTGTTTTCCGTGATGTTATTACATGGGTCATCGGAGGTTTTAAGTCTCCCAAAATCAGACCCCCAAGTTCAGGCTGATACAAACTCGACTTGAATACTCGCACCTATAGGCTTCTCTGACAAGAGTAGATCTAATTAGCCTACAAGGGAGCAAATCGCTTCATACATTTTTTTTTTCTCATAAATTTAAATGTTTCTTTTAACTACTTCATAGAACAAAAACCTGTCGATTAAAGGTGATAAAATCAAAATATTCAACTTTGAAATCGAACTTTATTTAGCTTATAGCAATAAATATCAAGTAGATAAAACTTGGGGGGGGGGGCTATCATAATAATTACAATCAGAAGGGGAAATCTATATAGCATTTGCAATAACCATAGGAAAAAATAA
>CAUZXS010000439.1:0-5000 GCA_963585895.1 Sepioteuthis lessoniana
CCCTAACCCTAACCCTAACCCTAACCCTAACCCTAACCCTAACCCTAACCCTAACCCTAACCCTAACCCTAACCCTAACCCTAACCCTAACCCTAACCCTAACCCTAACCCTAACCCTAACCCTAACCCTAACCCTAACCCTAACCCTAACCCTAACCCTAACCCTAACCCTAACCCTAACCCTAACCCTAACCCTAACCCTAACCCTAACCCTAACCCTAACCCTAACCCTAACCCTAACCCTAACCCTAACCCTAACCCTAACCCTAACCCTAACCCTAACCCTAACCCTAACCCTAACCCTAACCCTAACCCTAACCCTAACCCTAACCCTAACCCTAACCCTAACCCTAACCCTAACCCTAACCCTAACCCTAACCCTAACCCTAACCCTAACCCTAACCCTAACCCTAACCCTAACCCTAACCCTAACCCTAACCCTAACCCTAACCCTAACCCTAACCCTAACCCTAACCCTAACCCTAACCCTAACCCTAACCCTAACCCTAACCCTAACCCTAACCCTAACCCTAACCCTAACCCTAACCCTAACCCTAACCCTAACCCTAACCCTAACCCTAACCCTAACCCTAACCCTAACCCTAACCCTAACCCTAACCCTAACCCTAACCCTAACCCTAACCCTAACCCTAACCCTAACCCTAACCCTAACCCTAACCCTAACCCTAACCCTAACCCTAACCCTAACCCTAACCCTAACCCTAACCCTAACCCTAACCCTAACCCTAACCCTAACCCTAACCCTAACCCTAACCCTAACCCTAACCCTAACCCTAACCCTAACCCTAACCCTAACCCTAACCCTAACCCTAACCCTAACCCTAACCCTAACCCTAACCCTAACCCTAACCCTAACCCTAACCCTAACCCTAACCCTAACCCTAACCCTAACCCTAACCCTAACCCTAACCCTAACCCTAACCCTAACCCTAACCCTAACCCTAACCCTAACCCTAACCCTAACCCTAACCCTAACCCTAACCCTAACCCTAACCCTAACCCTAACCCTAACCCTAACCCTAACCCTAACCCTAACCCTAACCCTAACCCTAACCCTAACCCTAACCCTAACCCTAACCCTAACCCTAACCCTAACCCTAACCCTAACCCTAACCCTAACCCTAACCCTAACCCTAACCCTAACCCTAACCCTAACCCTAACCCTAACCCTAACCCTAACCCTAACCCTAACCCTAACCCTAACCCTAACCCTAACCCTAACCCTAACCCTAACCCTAACCCTAACCCTAACCCTAACCCTAACCCTAACCCTAACCCTAACCCTAACCCTAACCCTAACCCTAACCCTAACCCTAACCCTAACCCTAACCCTAACCCTAACCCTAACCCTAACCCTAACCCTAACCCTAACCCTAACCCTAACCCTAACCCTAACCCTAACCCTAACCCTAACCCTAACCCTAACCCTAACCCTAACCCTAACCCTAACCCTAACCCTAACCCTAACCCTAACCCTAACCCTAACCCTAACCCTAACCCTAACCCTAACCCTAACCCTAACCCTAACCCTAACCCTAACCCTAACCCTAACCCTAACCCTAACCCTAACCCTAACCCTAACCCTAACCCTAACCCTAACCCTAACCCTAACCCTAACCCTAACCCTAACCCTAACCCTAACCCTAACCCTAACCCTAACCCTAACCCTAACCCTAACCTAACCCTAACCCTAACCCTAACCCTAACCCTAACCCTAACCCTAACCCTAACCCTAACCCTAACCCTAACCCTAACCCTAACCCTAACCCTAACCCTAACCCTAACCCTAACCCTAACCCTAACCCTAACCCTAACCCTAACCCTAACCCTAACCCTAACCCTAACCCTAACCCTAACCCTAACCCTAACCCTAACCCTAACCCTAACCCTAACCCTAACCCTAACCCTAACCCTAACCCTAACCCTAACCCTAACCCTAACCCTAACCCTAACCCTAACCCTAACCCTAACCCTAACCCTAACCCTAACCCTAACCCTAACCCTAACCCTAACCCTAACCCTAACCCTAACCCTAACCCTAACCCTAACCCTAACCCTAACCCTAACCCTAACCCTAACCCTAACCCTAACCCTAACCCTAACCCTAACCCTAACCCTAACCCTAACCCTAACCCTAACCCTAACCCTAACCCTAACCCTAACCCTAACCCTAACCCTAACCCTAACCCTAACCCTAACCCTAACCCTAACCCTAACCCTAACCCTAACCCTAACCCTAACCCTAACCCTAACCCTAACCCTAACCCTAACCCTAACCCTAACCCTAACCCTAACCCTAACCCTAACCCTAACCCTAACCCTAACCCTAACCCTAACCCTAACCCTAACCCTAACCCTAACCCTAACCCTAACCCTAACCCTAACCCTAACCCTAACCCTAACCCTAACCCTAACCCTAACCCTAACCCTAACCCTAACCCTAACCCTAACCCTAACCCTAACCCTAACCCTAACCCTAACCCTAACCCTAACCCTAACCCTAACCCTAACCCTAACCCTAACCCTAACCCTAACCCTAACCCTAACCCTAACCCTAACCCTAACCCTAACCCTAACCCTAACCCTAACCCTAACCCTAACCCTAACCCTAACCCTAACCCTAACCCTAACCCTAACCCTAACCCTAACCCTAACCCTAACCCTAACCCTAACCCTAACCCTAACCCTAACCCTAACCCTAACCCTAACCCTAACCCTAACCCTAACCCTAACCCTAACCCTAACCCTAACCCTAACCCTAACCCTAACCCTAACCCTAACCCTAACCCTAACCCTAACCCTAACCCTAACCCTAACCCTAACCCTAACCCTAACCCTAACCCTAACCCTAACCCTAACCCTAACCCTAACCCTAACCCTAACCCTAACCCTAACCCTAACCCTAACCCTAACCCTAACCCTAACCCTAACCCTAACCCTAACCCTAACCCTAACCCTAACCCTAACCCTAACCCTAACCCTAACCCTAACCCTAACCCTAACCCTAACCCTAACCCTAACCCTAACCCTAACCCTAACCCTAACCCTAACCCTAACCCTAACCCTAACCCTAACCCTAACCCTAACCCTAACCCTAACCCTAACCCTAACCCTAACCCTAACCCTAACCCTAACCCTAACCCTAACCCTAACCCTAACCCTAACCCTAACCCTAACCCTAACCCTAACCCTAACCCTAACCCTAACCCTAACCCTAACCCTAACCCTAACCCTAACCCTAACCCTAACCCTAACCCTAACCCTAACCCTAACCCTAACCCTAACCCTAACCCTAACCCTAACCCTAACCCTAACCCTAACCCTAACCCTAACCCTAACCCTAACCCTAACCCTAACCCTAACCCTAACCCTAACCCTAACCCTAACCCTAACCCTAACCCTAACCCTAACCCTAACCCTAACCCTAACCCTAACCCTAACCCTAACCCTAACCCTAACCCTAACCCTAACCCTAACCCTAACCCTAACCCTAACCCTAACCCTAACCCTAACCCTAACCCTAACCCTAACCCTAACCCTAACCCTAACCCTAACCCTAACCCTAACCCTAACCCTAACCCTAACCCTAACCCTAACCCTAACCCTAACCCTAACCCTAACCCTAACCCTAACCCTAACCCTAACCCTAACCCTAACCCTAACCCTAACCCTAACCCTAACCCTAACCCTAACCCTAACCCTAACCCTAACCCTAACCCTAACCCTAACCCTAACCCTAACCCTAACCCTAACCCTAACCCTAACCCTAACCCTAACCCTAACCCTAACCCTAACCCTAACCCTAACCCTAACCCTAACCCTAACCCTAACCCTAACCCTAACCCTAACCCTAACCCTAACCCTAACCCTAACCCTAACCCTAACCCTAACCCTAACCCTAACCCTAACCCTAACCCTAACCCTAACCCTAACCCTAACCCTAACCCTAACCCTAACCCTAACCCTAACCCTAACCCTAACCCTAACCCTAACCCTAACCCTAACCCTAACCCTAACCCTAACCCTAACCCTAACCCTAACCCTAACCCTAACCCTAACCCTAACCCTAACCCTAACCCTAACCCTAACCCTAACCCTAACCCTAACCCTAACCCTAACCCTAACCCTAACCCTAACCCTAACCCTAACCCTAACCCTAACCCTAACCCTAACCCTAACCCTAACCCTAACCCTAACCCTAACCCTAACCCTAACCCTAACCCTAACCCTAACCCTAACCCTAACCCTAACCCTAACCCTAACCCTAACCCTAACCCTAACCCTAACCCTAACCCTAACCCTAACCCTAACCCTAACCCTAACCCTAACCCTAACCCTAACCCTAACCCTAACCCTAACCCTAACCCTAACCCTAACCCTAACCCTAACCCTAACCCTAACCCTAACCCTAACCCTAACCCTAACCCTAACCCTAACCCTAACCCTAACCCTAACCCTAACCCTAACCCTAACCCTAACCCTAACCCTAACCCTAACCCTAACCCTAACCCTAACCCTAACCCTAACCCTAACCCTAACCCTAACCCTAACCCTAACCCTAACCCTAACCCTAACCCTAACCCTAACCCTAACCCTAACCCTAACCCTAACCCTAACCCTAACCCTAACCCTAACCCTAACCCTAACCCTAACCCTAACCCTAACCCTAACCCTACCCTAACCCTAACCCTAACCCTAACCCTAACCCTAACCCTAACCCTAACCCTAACCCTAACCCTAACCCTAACCCTAACCCTAACCCTAACCCTAACCCTAACCCTAACCCTAACCCTAACCCTAACCCTAACCCTAACCCTAACCCTAACCCTAACCCTAACCCTAACCCTAACCCTAACCCTAACCTAACCCTAACCCTAACCCTAACCCTAACCCTAACCCTAACCCTAACCCTAACCCTAACCCTAACCCTAACCCTAACCCTAACCCTAACCCTAACCCTAACCCTAACCCTAACCCTA
>CAUZXS010000439.1:15000-22500 GCA_963585895.1 Sepioteuthis lessoniana
GAGATGAACTAGAAAGAAAGAAAAAACGACACAAAGAAAGGATAGATAGATAGATAGATAGATAGATAGATAGATAGATGGACGAACTAGAAAGAAAGAAAGAAATAGATACATAGACAGACAGATAGACGAACTAGAAAGCAAGAAAAAACGAAATAAAGAAAGGATAGATAGATTGATAGATTAACTAGAAAGAAAGAAAAAATTAGATAGATAGATAGATAGATAGATAGATAGATAGAAAAACTAGAAAGAAAGAAAAAACGAAAAAAAGAAAGGATAGATAGATGAACTAGAAAGAAAGAAAGAAATAGATAAATTGACAGATAGATAGACAAACTAGAAAAAAAGAAAAAAAACGAAATAAAGAAAGGATAGATAGATAGATATATAGTTAAATGAACTAGAAAGAAAGGAAAAACGACACAGAGAAAGAATAGATAGATAGATAGATAGATAGATAGATAGATAGATAGATAGATAGATAATCAACTAAAAAGAAAGAAAGGAATAGATAGACAGATAAATAGACGAACTAGAATTAAAGAAAAAAACGAACTAAAGAAAGGAAGATTAGATAGATAGATAGATAGATAGATAGATAGATAGATAGATAGATAGATAGGTAGGTAGAGAGACGAACTAAAAAGAACGAAATAGATACATAGACAGATAGATAGAGGAACTAGAAAGAAAAAAAACGAAATAAAGAAAGGATAGATAGATTGATAGATTAACTAGAAAAAAAGAAAAAATTAGATAGATAGATAGATAGATGGATAGACAAACTAGAAAGAAAGAAAATACGAAACAAAGAAAGGATAGATAGATAGATAGATAGATAGATAGATAGATAGATAGATGAACTAAAAAGAAAAAAAGAAATAGATAGATAGATAGATAGATAGATAGATAGATAGATTGATAGACGAACTTGAAAGAAAGAAAAAACGAAATAAAGAAAGGATAGACTGATAGGTAGATGAACTAGAAAGAAAGAGATAAAGATATGATAGATAGATAGATAGATAGATAGATAGATAGATAAACTAGAAAGAAAGAAAGAAATAGTTAGATAGACAGATAGACGAACCAAAAAGAAAGAAAAAATGAAATAAAGAAAGGATAGATAGATACGTGAACTAGAAAGAAAAGAAGAAATAGATAGATAGAAAGATAGATAGACAGACGAACAAGAAAGAAAGAAAAAACGACATAAAGAAAGAATAGATAGATAGATAGATAGATAGATAGATAGATAGATGAAGTAGAAAGAGAGAAAGAAAGAAAGAAAGACATACATAGATAGACAGATGTTAGACGAACAACAAAGAAAGAAAAAAATGAAATAAAGAAAGGATAGATAGATAGATAGATATATAGATAAATAGACGAACTTGAAAGAAAGAAAAAGCGAAATAAAGAAAGGATTGATAGATAGATGAACTAGAAAAAAAAAAAGAATCAGATAGATAGAGAGATAGATAGATAGATAGACAAACGAGAAAGAAAGAAAAAAATGAAATGAAGAAAGGATAGATAGATAGATAGATAGATAGAGAGATAACGAAGAAGAATGAAAGAAAGAAATAGATAGACTGATAGATAGACGTACTAGAGAGAAAGAACAAACGAAAAAAAGAAGGATAGATAGATAGATAGATGAACTAGAAAGAAAGAAAAAACGAAAAAAGAAAAGATAGACACATAGATGAATTAGAAAAAAAGAAAGAAATAGATAGATAGATAGATAGATAGATAGATTAACGAGAAAGAAAAAAAAAGTAATAAAGAAAGGATAGATAGATAGATAGATAGATAGATAGATAGATAGATAGATAGATATATGAACTAAAAAGAAAAAAAGAAATAGATCGATAGATAGATAGATAGATAGATAGATAGACGAACTTGAAAGAAAGAAAAAACGAAATAAAGAAAGGATAGACTGATAGGTAGATGAACTAGAAAGAAAGAGATAGATAGATAGAGAGATAGATAGATGGATAGATACATAAATAGATACATATGAACAGACTGAAATAGATAGATAGATAGATAGATAGATAGATAGATAGATAGATAGATAGATAGATGGATAGATACACGAACTAGAAAGAAAGAAAAAACGAAATAAAAAAAGGATAGATAAATAGATGAACTGGAAAGAAAGAAAGAAACAGATAGATAGACAGATAGATAGACGAACTAGAAAAAAAGAAAAAAAAACGAAATAAAGAAAGGATAGATAGATAGATAGATAGATAGATAGATAGATAGATAGATAGATAGATAATCAACTAAAAAGAAAGAAAGGAATAGATAGACAGATAAATAGACGAACTAGAATTAAAGAAAAAAACGAACTAAAGAAAGGAAGATTAGATAGATAGATAGATAGATAGATAGATAGATAGATAGATAGATAGATAGATAGATAGATAGATAGACAGGTAGAGAGACGAACTAAAAAGAACGAAATAGATACATAGACAGATAGATAGAGGAACTAGAAAGAAAAAAAACGAAATAAAGAAAGGATAGATAGATTGATAGATTAACTAGAAAAAAAGAAAAAAATAGATAGATAGTTAGATAGATAGATAGATGGATAGACAAACTAGAAAGAAAGAAAATACGAAACAAAGAAAGGATAGATAGATAGATAGATAGATAGATAGATAGATAGATAGATAGATAAATAGATACATATGAACAGACTGAAATAGATAGATAGATAGATAGATAGATAGATAGATAGATAGATAGATAGATAGATGGATAGATACACGAACTAGAAAGAAAGAAAAAACGAAATAAAAAAAGGATAGATAAATAGATGAACTGGAAAGAAAGAAAGAAACAGATAGATAGACAGATAGATAGACGAACTAGAAAAAAAGAAAAAAAACGAAATAAAGAAATGATAGATAGATAGATAGATAGATAGATAGATAGATAGATAAACTAGAAAGAAAGAAAGAAATAGTTAGATAGACAGATAGATAGACGAACCAAAAAGAAAGAAAAAATGAAATAAAGAAAGGATAGATAGATACGTGTACTAGAAAGAAAAAAAGAAATAGATAGATAGAAAGATAGATAGATAGATGAACAAGAAAGAAAGAAAAAACGACATAAAGAAAGAATAGATAGATAGATAGATAGATAGATAGATAGATAGATAGATGAAGTAGAAAGAGAGAAAGAAAGAAAGAAAGACATACATAGATAGACAGATGTTAGACGAACAACAAAGACAGAAAAAAATGAAATAAAGAAAGGATAGATAGATAGATAGATAGATAGATAGATATATAGATAGATAGACGAACTTGAAAGAAAGAAAAAGCGAAATAAAGAAAGGATTGATAGATAGATGAACTAGAAAAAAAAAAGAATCAGATAGATAGACAGATAGATAGATAGATAGATAGATAGACAAACGAGAAAGAAAGAAAAAAATGAAATGAAGAAAGGATAGATAGATAGATAGATAGAGAGATAACGAACTAGAATGAAAGAAAGAAATAGATAGACTGATAGATAGACGTACTAGAAAGAAAGAACAAACGAAAAAACGAAGGATAGATAGATAGATAGATGAACTAGAAAGAAAGAAAAAACGAAAAAAGAAAAGATAGACACATAGCTGAATTAGAAAAAAAGAAAGAAATAGATAGATAGATAGATAGATAGATAGATAGATTAACGAGAAAGAAAAAAAAACGTAATAAAGAAAGGATAGATAGATAGATAGATAGATAGATAGATAGATAGATGAAGTAGAAAGAAAGAAAGAATTAGATAGATGGACAGATAAATAGACGAACTAGAAAGAAAGAAAAAAACGAAATAAAGAAAGGATAGATAGATAGATAGATAGATAGATAGATAGATAGATAGAGGAACTAGAAAGAAAGACAAAACGAAAAAAAAAGAAAAATAGATAGATAGATAGATAGATAGATAGATAGATCGATCGATCGATAGATAGATATATAGAGGAACTAGAAAGAAAGAAAAAACGAAAAAAAAAGGATAGACACATAGATGAATTAGAAAAAAGAAAGGAAATACATAGATAGATAGATAGATAGATAGATGGATAGATAAATAGATAGGTAGGTAGATAGATTCATAGATAGATAGATTAACAAAAAAGAAAAAAAAAGAAAGAATAGATAGATAGATAGATAGATAGATAGATGAAGTAGAAAGAAAAAAAGAATTACATAGATGGACAGATAAATAGACGAACTAGAAAGAAAGAAAAAACGAAATAAAGAAAGAATAGATATGATAGATGGATAGATAGACGAACTAGAAAGAAAGGAACAACGAAATATCGGTAGATAGATAGATAGATAGATATATAAAGTAGAAAGGAAGACAAAACGAAATAAAGAGAGGATAAATAGATAGATAGATAGATAGATAGATGAACTAGAAAGAAAGAAAGAAATAGTTAGATAGACAGATAGATAGACGAACCAGAAACAAAGAAAAAACGAAATAAAGAAAGGATAGATAGATACATGAATTAGAAAGAAAAAAAGAAATAGATAGATAGAAAGATAGATAGATAGACGAACATGAAAGAAAGAAAAAACGAAATAAAGAAAGAATAGATAGATAGATGGATAGATAGATGAAGTAGAAAGAAAGAAAGAAAGACATACATAGATAGACAGATGTTAGACGAACAACAAAGAAAGAAAAAAATGAAATAAAGAAAGGATAGATAGATAGATAGATAGATAGAAAGAAAGACTAACTTGAAAGAAAGAAAAAACGAAATAAAGAAAGGGTTGATAGATAGATAGATGAACTAGAAAGAAAGAAAGAATTAGATAGATAGACAGATAGATAGATAGATAGATAGATAGATAGATAGATAGACAAACGAGAAAGAAAGAAAAAAAATGAAATGAAGAAAGGATAGATAGATAGATAGAGAGATAACGAACTAGAAAGAAAGAAAGAAATAGATAGACAGATAGATAGACGAACTAGAAAGAAAGAATAAACGAAATAAAGAAAGAATAGATAGATAGATAGATAGATGAAGTAGAAAGAGAGAAAGAAAGAAAGAAAGACATACATAGATAGACAGATGTTAGACGAACAACAAAGAAAGAAAAAAATGAAATAAAGAAAGGATAGATAGATAAATAGATAGATAGATAGATAGATAGAAAGACTAACTTGAAAGAAAGAAAAAACGAAATAAAGAAAGGATTGATAGATAGATAGATGAACTAGAAAGAAAGAAAGAATCAGATAGATAGACAGATAAATAGATAGATAGATAAATAGATAGACAAACGAGAAAGAAAGAAAAAAATGTAATGAAGAAAGGATAGATAGATAGATAGATAGATAGATAGATAACGAACTAGAATGAAAGAAAGAAATAGATAGACAGATAGATAGACGAACTAGAAAGAAAGAATAAACGAAAAAAAGTATAGATGGATAGATAGATATATAGATTAACTAGAAAGAAAAAAAAAACGAAATAAAGAAATGATGGATAGAAAGATAGATGGATAGATAAATAGATAGATGAACTAGGAAGAAAAAAATAGATAGATATATAGATAGAGAAGTTTAGACACATAGATATATGAACTAGAAAGAAAGAAAGTAATACATAGATAGATAGACACATGGATAGATAGATTAACGAGAAAGAAAGAAAAAATGTAATAAAGAAAGGATAGATAGATAGATAGATAGATAAATAGATAGACGACCTAGAAAGAAAGAAAAAACGAAATATAGAAAGAATAGATAGATAGATAGATAGATAGATAGATAGATAGATAGATAGATAGACGAACTAGAAAGAAAGAAAAAACGAAATATAGAAAGAATAGATAGATAGATAGATAGATAGATAGATTGATAGATAGATAGATAGATGAACTAGAAAGAAAGAAAAAACGAAATAAAGAAAGGATAGATAGATAGATCGATGAACTAGAAAGAAAGAAAGAATGAAATAGATAGATAGATAGATAGATAGATAGATAGAGAGATAAATAGATAGACGAACTAGAAAGAAAGAAAAAACGAAATAAAGAAAGGATGAATAGATAGATAGATAGATAGATAGTTAGATAGATAGATGAAGTAGAAAGAAAAAAAGAATTAGATAGATGGACAGATAAATAGACGAACTAGAAAGAAAAAACGAAATAAAGAAAGGATAGATATGATAGATAGATAGATTAACTAGAAAGAAAGAAAAAACGAAATATAGAAAGGATAGATAGATAGATAGATAGATAGATAGATAGATAGATAGATAAACTAGAAAGGAATGAAAAACGAAATAAAGAAAGGATAGATAGATAGATAGATAGATAGATAGATAGATAGATAGATAGATAGATAGATAGATAGACGAACTGGAAAGAAAGAAAAAACGAAATAAAGAAAGGATAGATAGATAGATAGATAAATAGATAGATAGATAGATAGATAAACTTGGAAGAAAGAATGAAATATATAGATAGACAGATAGAAAAAACAAATAAAGAAAGGATAGATAGATAGATAGATAGATAGATAGATAGATAACGAACTAGAATGAAAGAAAGAAATATATAGACTGATAGACGAACTAGAAAGAAAGAAAGATATAGATAGATAGACAGATAGATAGATAGACGAAAGAGAAAGAAAGAAAAAACGAAAGAAAGAAAGGATAGATAGATAGATAGATAGATAGATAGACGTACTAGAAAGAAAGAAATAATGAAATAAAGAAAGGATAGATCTCTTTCTCTTTCCCCCCTTTGTATCTATCTCTTTCCCCCTTTCTATCCATATCTTTCCCCCTTTCTATCTATGTCTTTCCCCCTTTCTATCTATCTATCTATCTATCTATCTATCTCTTTTCCCCATTCCATCTGTCTATCTCTTTCCCCCCCTTTGTATCTATCTATCTCTTTCCCCCCTTTCTATCTATCGATCTATCTATCTATCTATCTCTTTCCCCTTTTCTATCTATTTTTTCCCCTGTCTATCTATCTATATATCTATCTCTTTCCCCCCTCTGTATCTATCTATCTATCTATCTATCTCTTTTTCCCTCTTTCTATCTACGTCTTTCCCCCTTTCCATCTGTCTATCTCTTTCCCCACCCCCTTTGTATCTATCTATCTCTTTCCCCCCTATCTATCTATCTATCTATCTCTTTTCCCCCTCTGTATCTATCTATCTATCTCTTTCCCCTCTTCTATCTATCTATCTATCTATCTATCTATCTATCTCTTTCATCCCTTTTTATCTATCTCTTTCCCCCTCTTTCTATTTATCTATCTATCTCTCTGTTTCCCCCTCTTTCTATCTCTATTTCTTTTCCTCACTTTCTATCTATCCATGTCTTTCATCCCCTTCTATCTATCTCTTTCCCCCCTTTCCATCTATCTATCTATCTATCTGTCTATCTCTTTCCCCCCTGTGTATCTATCTATCTATCTATCTATC
>CAUZXS010000441.1:5000-42500 GCA_963585895.1 Sepioteuthis lessoniana
CATTATTCAACTTTGTTTTTTATATCAACTAAAAGAATAAATATTCATCGCAGCAATCTTGATTATTATCCGTAAAAAAACAATTTTTAAATGAAATATATAAGTTATTAATGTGTGTATAAATTTGGAATTTTTCCGCTCCTTATCCTTACTTTATGAAAAATATTTAAGTTGCCTCATATTTTAATGAAATATTTTTTTATCTTTTAATCAAATATTATTCATAATTTATTTATGATTTCTTGTCGGGATTACAAACGTGTGTGCAAAGTTCTTGGTATTAGTATTTGGTCTTCAGCTTGATGGGTGATGTCGATACAGCTAGATGCGTTATGCGGGTAGCTGTCGGGTGAGTCGTAGAATGCAGCTGGATGATCGTCGCGGGAAGCTGAGGTCATTTGAGTCGTTGGATGCAGCTGGATGATCGTTGTGGGAAGCTGAGGTCGGTCGAGTCGTTGGATGCAGCTGGATGATCGTTGTGGGAAGCTGAGGTCAATCGAGTCGTAGAATGCAGCTGGATGATCATCGCGGGAAGCTGAGGTCAGTCGAGTCGTTGGATGCAGCTGGATGATCGTTGTGGGAAGCTGAGGTCAATCGAGTCGTAGAATGCAGCTGGATGATCGCTGCGGGAAGCTGATGCCGGTTGAGATTAGTAAATCGACGTCCCGGTTTTGACAACACGTTGAGTTAACCGGGGTGGGTGTCGATTTGGTTGCTAGCTCGTACAGCGAGTCGTACGTGGGCCAGATGTTGCAATGCTAGGGCAGTCCGTAATAGCGAGTCGTTACGTGGACTGGATGCTGCATTGCTGGAGCGTCGAGGTCGAAATCGGTGTTGGCAGCTTGGTCGTGTAGAGTCGAGCGAATTGGTGACTAAGACTGAGCCTTGTCTTAGTACTACGGACCAAGTGAAGGGACGCGGAAACCGTGGCTAAGGTTTGCCGGGCCTTAACATATACGAAGTCGAGCGAGCGGATCGGTGAAGCTAGGGCTTTGTCGTGCCCTTAGCTCTGCGGGCGTATCGTTTACGGTAGCTATGGCTTTGCTGTGCCAAAGCTGTGCGGGTGTATCGTTAACGTTAGCTATGGCTTTGTGCGCCAAAGCTGTGCGGACGTATCGGACGGTAGCTAAGGCTGTTTCGCGCCAAAGCTGTGAGGACGTATCGTTGACGTTAGCTATGGCTTTGTTGTGCCCCGTAGCTGTGCGGACGTATCGTTGACGGTAGCTAATGCTTTTTCGCGCCAAAGCTGTGCGGATGTATCGAGACTATAGCTAAGCTGTGCAGGCGTATCGGACGGTAGCTAAGGCTGTTTCGCGCCAAAGCTGTTCGGACGTATCAAGACGATAGCTAACACTTTGTGCGCCATGGCTAAGATTGGCGTTATCTTAGCGCTGCGCAGATAGGGAAGCGGTAGCTAAAGGTTAACCCATGCCTTTAACGCTGCGCAGCCAAACGGACGAGCGGAACCGATGGAATGGTTAAGACCGGCTGGTCTTAGAATCCTCTTCGTGTTTGCCTCCGGGCCGTCTACTTCGACTGGTCGTTAAGGAGCGTCAGAGATACTCCAACCCGCAGAAGAAGACTTATTATGGTCCTTAAAAGGACCATTAGTGCATATCAATGTGATGGGAAAAAAGGGATGAATCTGCCACTAGAAGTGGCGGTGAGGTGAATGCAAGCACGATTACATAGGATTCAATCTCGTGGAGCCGAGTGGCCCCAGAGAGCGTCCGCGAAGACCTCTGTTTATTTGTTGCTGCCTCCCACCAGACACGACTTGACACATGGTCAAAAGCCCGAAAGCCGATTAAAGTGGGGATAAAAGGAAGGGGAAGTTCGGGAACGAGCCACGACTCAAACCTTGCTGATCTATGCTGCTCATCGGCTCACTTGGTGCAATGTGAGCCTGATGAGGCAAGCAGTTTCACGAACCCAAATGTTGGTCCGGGCACGTATGCCGGGTTATGGCTTGAATGAGACAGCAAGGTCTAGTGTCATACATAGGTTTCGAGAAAGTCCGCGGGGACCTCTGTTTATTTGTCGCTGCCTCCCACCAGACACGACTTGACACATGGTGAAAAGCCCGAAGGCCGATTAAAATGGGGATAAAGGGGGAGGGGAAGGTCGGGAACGAGCCGAGACTCGAAGCCTGCTGATCTATGCTGCTCATCGGCTCACTTGGTGCAATGTGAGGCTGATGACGCAAGCAGTTTCACGAACTCAAATGTGGGCTCGGGCACGTATGCCGGGTTATGGCTTGAACTAGACAGCAAGGTCTAGTGCCATACATAGATTTCGAGAAAATCCGCTGGGACCTCTGAATTTTTCGCCGCCAAAGCCTTGTTCATATGAGAGGAAGGCAACATTACTTCTGTCGCGCCACGTAAATAGAAAGTTCTACAATAAAAAATGGACGTAGAAAATAAGTCCTTCTTTATTCTGATATAGGTTAGCGAAGATAAGTAATTCCATTTTTATAGAGTTATTTCTGGCAGAAGCGTTTTGTAAATGTTGTTAAATGTTATTTTATCCGTTTTTTTTAGCAGTAACGGCAGGACAGGGTCGAAAAGGGCTTCGTCATTTCCGGCCGTACCCGGATGTAATTTTTTCTTGGGTGAACGAGTAATCCGATCTGTTTATGTTTGTAGGCAGGTCGCGGCAGTTCCACACTATCTTGCAACAGTAAATTGAATAAAATTGACTAATATTAAATGAGAATAGGCGTTTGTTGTCATTACTCCCAGTTCAAATATGCCCTACACAAGCGAATTATGTTAGGATCCTATCTATCAGTGAAAGAGACAAATATTAAATGGGAATACACATTTGTTGCCATTACTCCTAGTTCAACGCTGTCCTGCAATAGTAAATTCTGTCAGGATCCTATGTATGACTGAAAGCGACCAATATTAAATGTAAATACTCCTGTCTTGCCATTACTCCCAGTTCCGCTATGTCTTGCAATAGAAAGGGTCTTATCTATGAGTGCAAGAGCCTAATATTAAATGGGAATACGACTTCGTAGCCACTATTCCCAGTTCAACTCAGCCCAACAATAGTAAACTATGATACGGTCCTATTAATGTATGAAGGAGACTAATATCAAATGGGAATACACCTTTCTCGATATTACATTAAGTTCAACGCTGTTCAGCAATAATAAATTCTGTTACGATCCTATCAATGACTGATAGAGACTAATATTAAATGTAAATACGCCTACGTTGTCATTCCTCCCAGTTCCTCTATGTCTTGCAATAGTGAATTCTTCTAGGGTGCGATGTCTGAGTGAAAGAGACATATTAAATGGGAATACACCTTTGTTGACATTACTCCCAGTTCAATTCTGCCTAAGAATAGGAAATTCTGTTAGCGTCCTATCTATGTGTGAAAGAGACAAATATTAAATGGTAATACTCCTTTGTTGGCATAACTCGAAGTTCAACTCAGCCTCACAATAGTAAATTCTGTTTGGGACCTATCAATGTGTGAAAGAGACTAATATTAAATAGGAAATGCCTTTGTTGCCATTAATCTAAGTTCATCTGTACCGAATAATAGTAAATTTTATAAGGGTCTTATCCATGTGAGATTAATATTAAATGGAAATACGACTTTTTTACGAATACTTCCAGTTCAGCTCTGCCCAAAAATAGTAAATTCTGTTCGGGTCCTATCTTTAATTGAGTAAAAGACACTAAAATTAAAAGGGAATACACCTTTGTTGCCAGTACTCCCAGTTCAACTCTGCCCTGCACTAGTAAATTCTGATAGGTCCTATCTGTCAGTGAAAGAGCCTGCAGAGAAGAGGAAAATCTCGTATTTTGGTTTGGCGCGCAATTTAATTCAACACTGAATTTCACCCAATCAGGATGACTTATCCTATTCAGCCCGGACCTTCATTTCTGGCTAGCAAAACGGGTGAGCGGCCAAACCCAGCCTCTTTGGCTTGGGCGGGCGAGCAGAACAGACGTTCGTCTGACCGTCTCTGCTTAGCGATGCTTTTTAACATAGCAGCACCAGCAGCGGCAGCATGGACACTCAACGAGGGAACCATCTAATTTATGGATTTCATACAAGGAATCCCAGTTGAATATGAATTGGATGCATTCAGCATGCCTTCCACAGGCACCACTTCATGTCACCCCAAAAACTTGGCTATGTCGATCCGAGCGTAACTCCGCTCTTGACACACTAGCTCATATTTCACTTCTGGTCCATATGAATGGAGATAACGCATACTCTCCCCAAAAATACCAGACACACAAAAATATACGGTGACTCTAAACACAATCCCTCACACGTCCAGCAACACGCTGCCATCTCAACATCCCGCTAAGCCATTTCGTCTCCAACACTAACAAGCCTAAACTCCATGAGTCTTGCAGCACCAAAAGCAAACCATATTCAAAGCTGCAAATAAAAACTGCCTTTGTTGTGTCGTTAAAGAAAAGTTTCGTAGTTCATTTGTGTTGCCTAAAAAAATATAGTGTTAGAGAAACTAACAATTTCCCGAACCGCTATAAGCCTTTTATTAAATTGGAATACGCCTTTATAGCCTTTACTTCCAGTTCAACTCAGCCCAACACTAGTAAATAATGTTAGGGTTCTATCTACGAATGAGTGAAAGAGACTAATATTAAATGGGAATTCGTCTTTGTTGTCAATACTCCGAGTTCATCTGTGCTTAACAATAGAAAATTCTTTTAGCCTCCTCTCTACGTGGGAAAGAGACTAATAGACTAATAGGCCGTTGTTGGTATTAAATCCAGTTCATTAAACAGTGCCCAACAATAGTAAATTCTGTTAGGGTCCGATCTATGTGCGAAAGAGACAAATATTAAATGGGAATACGCCTTTGTTGCTATTACTCGCAGTTCAAACCTGCCTCGCACAAATAAATTCTGTTCGGATCATTAAATAAATGAGTGAAATTGACTATTAAATGGAAATACGTCTTTGTTGCCATTACTCCAAGTTCAACCCTGCCTTGAAATAAAAAATTCTGTTAGGGTCCTATCTATAAGTGAAAGAGTGTAATATTAAATGATAGAGATTGACAAAGAATAATATCAAATGTGAATACGCTTTTGTTGCCATTACTTCCAGTTCAATTCTGCACCGCAAAAGTAAATTATGTTAGGATCCTATCTATTAGTGAAAGAGACTAGTATTAAATAGGAATATGCGTTTGTTTCCATTACTCCCAGTTCTAATCTTCCTAACAATAGTAAATTCTGTTAGGGTCCTATCAATGAATAAGTGAAAGAGACTAATATAAAATGCGAATTTGTCTCTGTTGACATTACTTATAGTTCAACGCTGCCATGCAATAGTAAATTCTTTTAGGATCTTATCTATAAGTGAAAGACAATAATATTAAATAGGAATACGCTTTTGTTGCCATTACTCCAAGTCAAACTCTGCCCTGTAATAGTAAATTCTGTTAGTGTCCAATCTAGTAGCGAAAGACAGTAATATTAAATGGTAATACGCCTTTGTTGCCATTACTCCCAGTTCAATTCTTCCCACCAATATTAAATTCTGTTTGGGTCCTATCTACGAATGAGGGAAAGAGACTAATATTAAAAAGGAATACTCCTTCGTTGCCATTACTTCCAGTTCAAACCAACCCCGCAATGGTTAATTCTGTTCGGGTCCTGTCTATGAGTGAAAGAGACTAATATTAAATGGGTATACACCCTCGTTGCCATTTCTCCCTGCTCAACCCAGCCCAACATTGTAAATTCTGCTAGGGCACTATCTACGAATGAGTGAACAAGACTAATATTAAATGGGAATACGCCTTTTTAGCCACTAATCCCAGTCTAACTCAGCCCTGCAATCGTAAATTCTGTTTGGTTCCTAGCAATCAGTGAAAGAGATGTATATTAAATGGGAATATGCCTTTGTTGCCATTACTTCCAGTTCAAATCTGCCCCGCAATAATAAATTCTGTGAGGGTTCTATCTATGAAGGAGTGGAAGAGACTAATATTAAATAGGTATACGGCTTTGTTGCCATTACTTCCAGTTTAATTCAGCCCTGCACCAGTTAATTCTTTTTGGGTCCAATCTATGAATGAGTGAATGAGACTAATATTAAATAGGAGTACGTCTTTGTTGCCATTACACCTTGTTTAATTCAGCCAAACAAGAGTAAATTCTGTTAGGGTCCTATTTATGAGTGAAAGAAACTAATATAAAATAGGAATACGCCTTTGTTGCTATTATTCCCAGTTCAATTCTGCCCATCACTAGTAAATTCTGTTAGGGTGCTATTATAGGACTTTACACTCCTATAAATGATTTTCGGTGGTATGCCACTTGTTCCCACAAAGATGGCGGACGCTCAATATTCAGTCTCGGGAAACCATTGGCCAGGAGGACCACGTGACATGTTTAAAACTAGGTCCGCGCGTAAATTCAAGTCCTGCGTTTTTGACCCACCTACAAGACGCGTATTTTCTATGAATACGTTGTCTTCAAACACCCTTGCTCTCTTTGACCAAATTTCTTCGCAGCAGCAACACACTCACTTCAGCGTGAATCAACAGGAGAGAAAAGCAACACCATGGATGGGCCTCGCAGACATTCATATACAATGACTATGAGATGCTTTCCAGTCTCTGAGAAACTGCCCGTTTCTAACCATAAAAAAGGACATTTTAAACTTGTAATTCTTTTTATAGCTTAGTTGTGTTACACACACACACACACACACACACACACACACACACACACACACACACGAGCTCACACATATACACACACTATTATTTTGTTAGTAGAGTTAGTAATTTCTTTTAGGTATCAATGTAAATTTTATTATTTTAATATATAAATTTGTTTTTGTTCGTCGCCTTGTTTAAATGTTCATTTTGTCCGCGCCGTTTTACAACCATTATTTGTTTCATATCTTTTACTCATTTGTTGCATATCTTCACTCATTTATTTCACTGGCTTCCTTCATTTACCACTTTATCCATGTGCCTATAATATGTGCTTATAATATGCCTATATCAAACTAATTTTAAACTAAACATCAAAACAGTTGGGGAAAATAAATACTTTAACTCACTCCCCCTACACTATCTATGAATGTATGAAAGAGACTAATATTGATTGGGAATACGCCTTTTTTGCCATTACTCCCAGTTCAACTCTGCCCCCATTATTAAATTCTCTTAGTGTCCTATCTATCGGTGAAAGAGACTAATATTAAATGGGAATAGTTACTCGTAGCCATAAAATTGCTTTAAAAAGACTTAAACATTAGAAAACATAACGAAGGTTTAATGCTTAAAACCAATCAACCCATTTTTCTGTTAAATCTTTGAAAATTATTAATTTTATATAGAAACACGTGAAAGCATATAACAATATGCAAATTATTAGTGTTAAGAATAGTTGCTTGAAGCTATATTTTTACACATGATTATCATTATTTACTTGAAGACATTTATTCTAAATATTAATTTAGCAATTTAAAAGCGCAAAAAACACCTAAAAAAAATAAAATGTACAATCCTCATATGTTTTCTTGAAAATAAGTTGTTCACTCCGGTAAATTTGAATCCTCAGCACAAATAAAATACTATAAAAACAAACACTCCTTTTACATTTTCTAAATTTTTTTATCATGAATAAGCAAACAAGAATCATTATTTAGGCCATCACGCCAGACGAAGCAAAACTTTTTCTATATAAAAAACAGGTATTAGTTATTTACGCCAGACTACTTGTGTCTGTCAGCGTGCATGTGTGTGTGTGTGTGTGTGTATGTGTGTGTGTGTGTGTGTACGCATGCACACAATATTTTTTTTTATCTAAAAAGGATAGGTGAAAATTGTTACTGGAAATATATTTATAATCGGAGAAACACTAAATGAGGATTTTAATCTAATTAATATATATTTCTTATGTAAAACTGGTTGTTAACGACGATCATTTATGTATAATGATTTTGTTATCAGTAAAATTTATAGTGAATGAGTATTATATTAAAATATTATGGACTTCTTAAAAATATATAGTAAAATCCTCATTGAATTCCATGTTAAATATGATAAATAAGCATTCAAAATGGAAAACATGCACAAAATCTCAGAATCAACAGATAGACAGGAATATATACATATTTGATATATATGAAATACTAAAATAATAATAATAATAATAATAATAATAATAATAATAATAATAATAATAATAATAATAAAGACTGAAATGAATAAATGCCTACAAACAGCACATGTACCCGATTTGAGGAGCAAAAGAAAGACCACATTGATACAAAAGGACCCAAACAAAGGAACCGCCCCAAATAATTACAGACCCATAACACCAATCATGTGGAAAATATTATCAGCGAAAATAAGGGAAGAGATTTACAACTCGCTAACAAGCCGCGGTTTGTTCTCTGACAAACAGAAAGTATGCTGCAAAGGATCCAGAGGTACAGAAGAATTACTTTACATAGGTCAACGCATTCTAAATGAGAGCAAGACCTGCCGGAAAAATCTAACAATGGCCTGGATTGACTACAAAAAGGCATATGATATGGTTTCGCATAGCTCGATAATAAACAGCCTAAAAAATATCACATGAAGTCATTAACTTTATCGATAAAACCATGAAAACCTGGAGAGTGGAATTGACAGCAGGAGGAAGAAGATTAACTGAAGCAAAGATCCAAAGAGGTATTTTCCAAGGAGATGCTCAATCACCCTCATTTTTCATAATTGCCATGATACCACTTAACCACATACTCAGAAAATGCACAGCTGGATCCAAACTTAGTAGATCACAGGAAAAAAAATCAGTCACCTAATGTACATGGGTGACATCAAACTATTTGCAAAAAAATGAAAAAGAACTGGAAAGTCTAATACACACTGTTAGAATATACAGTCAAGGCATAGGGATAGAATTTGGCATTGAAAAATGTGCCATGCTTGTAATAAAAAGTGGCAAACGACATCTAACTGACGGAATGGAACTACCAAATCAAGACAAGGTTAAACGCTCGCTGAAAACGAAACCTACAAAAACTTGGACATCTTGGAGATTAACACCATCAAACAAGTGGAAATGAAAGGCAAAATTCAAAAAGAATATCTCAGGAGAACTAGAAAACTATTCGAGACAAAACTCTCGCAGAAACCTTATCAAAGGAATAAATATCTGGGCTGTACCACTCGTTAGATATTCCGGACCCTTTTTTAAGTGGACCATAGATGAACTTAAACAAATGGACCTAAGAACAAGAAAACTAATGACAATGCATAAGGCATTACACCCCAGAGACGTCGTTGACAGATTATATGTTTCAAGAAAAGTGGGAGGAAGAAGACTTGCCAGCATTGAAGATAGCGTTGACGCATCGATACAACGACTCGAAGACTATATACAAAAACACGATGGAGGACTCATTACAGCCATCAGAAACGATACTGATAACACGATGTGCAACAGGATGACAATAACTAGAAAACAAAAATGTAAAGGAAAGCAACTCTATGGATGTCTTAAACGACTAATAAACAACATCTCACACGACAAAACCTGGACATGGCTAAGAAAAGGAAACTGGACATGGACAAGAAAAAGAAACAGAATGTCTCCTAATAGCAACAGAAAATAACGCCGTAACAACCAATCATGTCAAAGCGAGAATAGATAAGACGCAACAAAATAGCAAATGTAGACGATGCAGTGACAGAGATGAAACCATCAATCCCATAATAAGCGAATGCAGCAAATTAGCGCAGAAGGAATATAAGACTAGACACGATTGGGTCGGCAAGGTGATCCACTGGGAGATGTGGAAGAAATTTAGATTTGACTAAACAAACAAATGGTATATGCACAACCCAGAGCCTGTCCTAGAAAATAACACTCATAAAATCCTATGGGACTTTGACATACACACGAATCACCTAATCTCGGCTAGAAGACCACACCTAATAATAATCAACAAAAGGAAGAGAACTTGCAAAATTGTTGACTTTGCTGTCCCGGCTGAACACAGTGTAAAACTGAAAGAATGTGAAAAGAAGGATAAGTACCTCGACCTTGCTAAGGAATTAAAAAAAACTATGGAACATGCAAGTCATAATTATACCAATTGTAATTGGTACGTTTGAAACAGTAACTAAAGGATTACTAAAGGGACAGGAAGACTTGGAAGTTGGCGGGCGAGTGGAGACCATCCAAACTTCTACATTATTGAGAACGGCCAGAATACTGAGAAGAGTCATGGAGACTTGAGGAGACTTGCTGCCACTCAGACTCCAGTGGAAAACCATCAGCTAATGCTGATGTGAAAAACTCTAATGAATAAATAATAAGAGAGATATAAACAGATCATGTAATCCGGTCAGAAACTAAACCAATTGAGAATTAAGAAAAAAGAAAACTGACCGTGTAATAGTCTTTGCTGTCCCAGCGGACCACGGTGAAAATCCAAGAAAACGAATAAAGAGATAACTTGGACCTTGCGAGAGAACTAAGAAAGCTGTGGAACATGAAGGTGACATTGGTACCATTTGTAATAGGTGCACTTGGAACGGTCCCTAAAAGCTTAGAAAGTTTGGGACTGGAAGAGTAGGAAATCGGAGAACGAATTGAGATCATTCAAACTGTGGCATTGTTGAGGTCGGCCAGATTACTGAGAAGAGTCTTAGAGATCTGAAGATACTTGTTGTCACTCATACTCAGTGAAAGATAATTACGTTACAGTGGAAAACTCGAAAGACGAAATATAACATTTTAACGTTATACTTTATGATATTAAAAATGAAATAGAGCGAAATTGATAAAATCATTGTGTTCCCTAAAGAACATGAGCAGAAACTCAAAACCAAAATAATCCAGAAGTTACTGGCAAAAGAAAGAAAATTAAAAAGATATTGAGACAAGCAAAAAAGGACATTCCAAAACAACGGAAAAAATTCTACAAGTTTGCAAGGGGAGAATGCACGAAGATATACCAACAATTTAATGACAAGGAAGCAAAAAGATTTACCAACAACTACAGACTCATAAAGTGCCTACCGATGATGTGGAAAATACTAACAGCACAAATTAGGAAGGAGATATACGATTCACTAATAAGCTGCAGACTGTCCCCCAAGGAACAGAAAGGATGCTGCAAGTGGGTCAGAGATAATGGAGAGCTACAATGAATTGATCAACACATCCTCAACGAGAGCATGACTTGGCAAGGTGAACCTTGCTATGACGTCGATTGACGACAAAAACGCATATGATATGGTCCAACAAATCTTGATCATAAACTGTCTCAAAATGTACAAGACATCCAATCAAGTCATAAATATTATCGAAAATACTATGAAAAATCGGTGAGGGGAATTGACAACGGGGAGAAAAAGTTTAGCTGAGATGAAAATCAAGAGAGAGATATTCCATAGAGATACCCTAACACCATTACTGTTTCTGCGAGTGATAATGTCACTCAATCACATAGTTAGGAAATGCACTGGCCGATACAAACTTCATAAATCGCAAGAAAAAATCAACCACTTAATATACATGGACGACATCAAACTGTTTGCGAAAAATGAAAAATAATTGGAAACTCTAATACAGGCAGTGAGAATATACAGTCAAGATATAGGGATGGAATTTGACATAGAAAAATGTACCATGCAAATAATGGAAAGTGGAAAACGACAAATGACAAACGACAAAATCAGAACGCTCGGAGAAAAGGAAACCTACAAATACTTGGCAATATTCGAAGCCGACATCACTAAACATGCGGAGATAAAATAAAATATTTAAAAAATGCCGCAGGAGAACGAGAAAGCTACTCGAAACCAAACCACATAGCAGAAACCTCATCAAAGGGGTAAATTTACAAGAAACAGACATACCCAAATGGATGACTGGGCTTTACCTAGTGATCCACTTGGGAATTAGGCTACAAGTTTAAATTTGACCATTCAAACATACAGTATATACACAACCTAGAATCCGTCCATAAGAATGAAACGCACCAAGTTTTCTTGGATTTTGAGATACAAACGAATCTCCTAATCTCGGCCAGACGACCATTCTAGTGGTAGTAAACAAAAAATAGATTTACCCGCCGAATAGCGCATTTTGCCGTCTCAGCAGACCACAGAGTAAAATTAAAAGAAACTAAAAGAGAGATAGATATTGTAAGAATTCTTGTCACCATTTTGGTCTTCTGCTCAAAGACTCTCGTGTTGGTAATACAAAAGATAAGTCTTTCTGGTAGAAAGTATAAGTTGCAATTGAGTAGCTGAGGAAAGTTGCAATTTCAGTCCTCGTCTCTGGTTGACCATTTTCTACCAGGAGTACCTGCTGCCGCTGACTGGAAAATCTATGAATAGGATCGACTATTCTTTGCACAGCTTATAGCACAAACAGTTTTTAAGTCAGTTTTTGGACCTTTTCTGGGCCCTTATTGGACTTTACCATTTTCATCTTAACCTCGATCGACCACCCACGACTTGTCAGTCCAATCTGAGCCGTCTTCTTTCGGCCGGATTAGAATACCTGACCAACACAAGCACTCTTTAGGTCAAAAATCATACCCCTCCCTCATTGTGACACCACATCATCTATTTCTAAGGTTGGCTCTTTCGTTTCTCTTAATCTTCATGGCCGGCTGGCCATACAGGCCCAGTTTCTTACATCCCCCATTAAGAGGGAATCTTCTTCAAAAAAGAAAAAATAAATCACCTCCTGCAAAAGAAAACATACCCACACGCCTAGATACGAAAGAAAAGGGGAAAGAAAATGAAAAAGAAGCAACTCTTTTTTGATCTCCTAAACATGACAATAATAGTGGGGGCCCCGCAAATGTTAGGCAAGCACCCCCCAAAATACAGATCAACGTCAAGGACTTACTCCAGCGGGCAAATGCCATCTCCAGCAAAGTGCAAGAGAAGGGTTTTATGTTCAATGGAGGAGGTAGACCAAGGCTAAAAGAAAAGAACGGTGTCTATCTTTGTTGCGGATAAGAGGTCTCGAAAGATCGTCAAGCCTACCAAAGACATGATTCTCCATCAATTATCCAGCATGGAAGTAAAGGTGCTGGTTAATAGCTAGTGCCTCTTACGCTTTTTGGTGTGTGTTGGTACCGACCGCGGTAGATCTACCCGCTCATCACCAAAAGCTAGAATCATCCACACCCCCCAGGAACATGTCTCTGCCAGCGTCAACAACGACAGTCCTGAAACCAAGAAATGGGCTCATTCTCATTCCGCTGCCGTCAGCAACTTCGTCACCAGCAAAATGCTACCACCAGAAACAACAGCAGCTATACAACCTCACCACCCAAGCCATGTTTACAACTCCGCTATCACCTTCACTTCAAAAGAAACGGCAATGGAGTTCATCTATCGACAGCTCAGTGGATGAGATATCGAAACATCAGAAAAAAGACAAAACTTGTCACCGCACCTGAAAGAACACTTGCAGGGTGAACGAGAGGATCCAGGTCCGGCAGAACAAGGTCAAGCCGAATCAGTTCAAAGGTCAAAGGGTCCTACTCAACTTTAAAGAAGTTGACAGCGGGAAGAAAAGTTTAGCTGAGGTGAAAATCCAGAGAGAGATATTCCATATAGATACCCTAACACCATTACTGTTTCTGCGAGTGATAATGTCACTCAATCACAAGTTATATCTGTCATCCGGTTGGGTGAGGGACCCAAAGGAATCATGAAAATGTCGCGAGAGGCCCTTTATTATACATCAAAAACAATCATAATCCATGTAAAAACTTTGTTGGGAGGGTCTTTATTGTACTACACCCGTCCGTCTATAGAGCAGTAAAATTAACTTTTCCGCAAGACATCGGGGGTCTCGCTCATGACGGAGTCATTATAATGAGATGGCAACAGGATCCATGTACCGGACCGTCGATGTCCTGACTCCAGCCATGATCAGTCGAGGTACTCAACCCAAGAACATGTTCTTGAGAGGTTTATGGCTTGCTAGTTTGAATGGCTGCGGGCTGAGGTCAGATTCTAAAAGATACCATCTGCTTTTATACCTCGGTCGTTGCAGCATTGATATTGATGTTGTTTGCTGGAGATGGGTTTCGATTTAAACTTCCATGAAGGTATTCTGGCGAGGACATGTTTTGATGGACGTTCTTGAGGTTTCACTTAGCAAGTAAGTAGACATCTGATCGTTTTGTGTGCCCTTGTTCTTGCAGATCTGACAAGAAAACTTCGAATACTGGATGTTGCTATCAAAAATAAGGCTTTTCAGTTGATTGGAGTTTATGGACCCAATGCTATTAGTGAGCTTCCTGACTTTTTTCGGAGCAGAGTGCCGTACGTGACGTCATCGAGGTGGGTTATCTTAGTGGGAGATTGGAACGCCTTTCTTGATCCAAATTTGATCGACGGGGTTCTAGTTCAGGTACTAAAAACTTGGATGCTAGGCACTTTCGCGAGTTTGTCGAACGACGTGACTTTATCGACAAGTTTCGTAAGAGACATCCAAATAAGTTAGAGTGAACTTGAACCGGGAAGGGCGCCTCGGCTCAACTCTACAGTTATCTGGACCAAATGTTGGGTAAGCGAGTCGACTTGGATTACTTAGGTGGTCCGTTTTGAAGCGTATCAAGATTCCAACCACAAAATGTATTTTGATTAGGTTAGATAAGGCTAAACGTGGCAAATAGGGCTAGAATAAAAAGAATGACTTGCACGGAGACGAACATGGCTATGGAATTAAGCTTCGAATAACTTAGACATGTAGCTGATAGACATCGCGAGTGTCACATCGCTGGAAAAACAACGAAGCCGTTTGTAGAGAATTTCAGGGACCACTTCGAGAAACTTTTCACAAGGGAGCCCGGACTGAGCTGTGCTCCGTTCGACACCTATCTTGCAGATTTCCCGTGCCTCACGGCAATAGAAGCGGCTGGGTGCGAGGGTCGCATAACGGAGGATGAAGTCCAGCAGTCGTTGAAAACGGTCGGGACGGACAAGTCTCCCGGGATCGATGTCTACTCTATAAAGTGTATTTGAGACTGTTGCACATGTTTGTAGCATTGCTGGTGACGATCTATAACAATTGGATGAGACAGGGATTTATACCCCGGCGTTTCTTCCAAAATTAAAGTTGTTACGTAAGGACAAACGTGGTGGGGATGGGATTAGTAATTTTCCCCCTTTGACCATACAGGCTTGAAGATTTGGCTGAAGATCTTGATAGATTGTTTGCAGATTGCCTTGCCAAATCTGATAAGCCCGATAGTCTTGTGCTGTAAAGGGTAGGACTATCCAGGACAGTTTTCGTATGGTTTGCACGATCATAGAAAAAGTTGACAGTAATGCCGCGCTGATCAATTTGAACCAGTCTAAGGCCTTTGATAGGGTGAATAACGGTTTTCTTGAATCTGACTTGTCTGCAGCTGGTTTCGGGCTTCATTTTCGCAGCTGGATTTACCTACTTTTTGCATCCTCCGGAGTCATGGACAAAGTGATCGGGGAAAGGTCAAGAATTTATTATTGATTGATGGTTTCGTCTCTATCACCACATAACCTACATTTGCTATTTTGTAGCGTCTTATCTATTCTCGCTTTGATTTGATTGGTTCTTATGGCTTTTTTTGTGCTGCTATTAAAACAGATTCTGTTTCTCTTTTAAAGTTTCCTTTTCTTAGCCGCGTCGAGTTTTTTTCGTGCAAGATGTCGTTTATTAGCCATTTAAAACGCCCACGGAGTTGTTTTTCTTCCCATTTTTGTTTCCTAGTTATTGTCATTCTGTTGATCCTCGTGTTGTCAGTATCGTTTTTGATGGCTCTTATCAGTTTTCCTTCGTGTTTTTCTATGTAGCCCTCGAGTCATTGTATCGACGCGTCAACGCTGTCTTCAATCTTAGCAAGTCCTCTTCCTCCCTCTTTCTTGATACGTACAGTCTGTCAACGTCGTCTCTGGGATGCAGTGCCTTATGCATGGTTATTAGTTTCCTTGTTCTTTGGTCCATTTGTTCAAGTTCTTCTCTTATTGTTAAAGTAAGTGTTTTGTTGAATATTTTTATTGAAACTTGTTAAATTTGTTGAATCCAGTTGTTATTGCACTTGAGCCCTTCCCCAAAACAACTGCTATTTGTTGTTTTTTGAGAGGGGTCAACCCAAAGACTTTTTTGTTTGTTGCTATTGCTTTACAAAAACGGATAATCATCTCTATTAATTCATTCGCTATACAAGATATTTTTCACACATAGTTCAACAAAACATTCGTTGTTTACTCCTCCTAGTTGCCTCAAAGCAGCTATGGAAGAGTCTTCACCTTCACCTTCGAAACATTCGCCTACGGATTTATTCAGTGGCCTGAGTCCCCTCTCCAAGAGACGGGAATTGCTCTCATTACCATCTTCTTCATCCTCACTTCCGGCCAGCTCCATCCCGCCAGCCCAGAAAGTGCCATCAATGCCAGTCGCTTGGTCGGCACAAACCCTAAAAAGTCACTTGAAGACTATAGAGAGGACAGAGTTGACAAGTACGCCGAGTATTTCAAAGGCAACAGGATTCTCCCAATATCTGAACTAGTCGAAGCAGTACAACCAATAACAGACATAAAGACCATGAAACTGGCCGGAATAAAAAAAGGACACATGCTAAAGGAAGCAGGAATCCCAGCAAAATACTTTTGTAGGCGTAGATTTGCTACATGAGATGTCCTGCTGCCATCTGAAGAACTAGCAATTAAGCTGGCAGGTAGTAATATAAATTCAAAATTCTTCCGGCTTCAACCAGAATATCTGGGAAAACGACGAATAAAAGTCACTGAGTGCAACGTCCCTGTACAGATCAACGGAGAAGTCTTAACGGCATACTTAAGTGAATATGGAGACGTTGAAGAAGTAATCAAAGCCAAGTCAACAAATGGGACGGCACACGGTTGCTATTTTTCTTACCATGTGCCTTAATAGAGGGGGTTTCAGGCCATAACCCATGTATTAGAGTACAAAAGTTAAGTAATGACGGTGGTCGTTGAGGGTAGGAGACCTCAATGTTGGAACTGTAAACAGTTGGGTCATTTTTCGAGGTCCTGCCCTCAAAAGACCACTAAACCAACATCATCAGCACCAACAGTTACAACAACAACGACAACAACAACGGAAGCGACCACGATTACAAACGAAAGTCCCAAACCAGAAGCTGGGGACCACCCTAACAAAGAGGAAGAAGGGTGAACCCAGGTAGCTTGTGATAAAAAGAAAAAGTCCCCTTAAAAAACAAACACCAATACCTATACCAGAAAAACAACCAACTGCCACTACTGGTACTACTGCTACTACAATGGTAAAACACCAGTATCATTATCATCAAAAACATCTAAAAAGGAAAAACCGCCGGAAGCAATGGATATCACACTGATTCTAAAAAGGAGGAGGGACTGTGGGGAATCATTAAAGAGGAAGAGAGGGAAAAGAAACATTGTAAAAAGCCATCCCCAAACCCATCCCAGCAACAACAAACACAATCTCATCCACAGACAGAAACACGCTCCCAGCCACAACCCAAAGAAAAAAATAACAATACCAAAACATCAGTTCAATCAACGCGAACAGCTCAAATCATTTCACCCATAAAACAAGAAAATACACTAAGCGAACCCACTGAAACACCCCTCTCTCCAACATTGCCCTCTCTCTCACCAATTTTAACCCCCCAAATATTCACCCGGTCCCATTCGGTAACCAGAGAAACAATGCCATCAACGTCCAAACAGCGAGCAAAGTCGGTCTCTAATGAGGTCCGACGAGCTTTCAATGCTTTGTATTTCTGTGAGAATATTTCAAAATCACCTACCATCGAATATCATGTAAAAAAAATCATTAAATTCATTAATATCATTAAAAACCAACGACCATAAAGACGTTACAAATCCTTATTTGTTTAAGGGTGCACCCATGGTGACCACCTTTGTTCGTTCGGCTGGCAACGGAACTAAAGAGCTTTGGCGCTTTATTAAGGAAGCCAGCCGGACAACTTAAGGAGGGTGGAAATGGAGCACCCCTCTCTCAATGTTATGTCCTCTAAATGTACGGGAAGGGTCCGTATTTATGTTCATCCCTGTTTCTAAAGGTCTCTAAAATTGCGGTACTCCATGGATGTCGGGGAAATTTCCAGGGACGGCCGAGTTACTAATGAACTCGGTTCCGGTTCCCTGCGTCAGGCCGTCGGCATCCTCACCCCGGAGGATTTCCAGCCTGTAGTCGACACTGAGAAAGGTAAGTGGGTCTGATGACTTTAAACCTTGCAACTTTGAATGTGAGGAGACTGAGGGATTCAAACAAGTGTGTGCGCTTGCTTGCTGAACTCAAGAAGTTCAGAGTTAATGTTGCTGCGGTGCAGGAGACTCACTTCATTTGCGCTGCGAAGTATCGGGTGCTGGTGAACGATTTTAACGTTTTCTCAGCATACCTCAACCGCAGTAGCACTGAGGTCTCTTTGTTAGTTGGACGCAGCCTTGATGCTGTCGTTAACGTTGTTTTTGTATGTGACGGGGGGGGGCTACTAGTTGTGGCCGATATTGCTGTTAAAAGTTTCGAGTTCTGGCTGGTTGCAGTTTTAGGCGCCCAATACCGCTGTGGAGAGGATTTCCTTTTTTTCGTCGGTTGGTGCCGTTCCTGGACGATTCGAAGCGGCTAGTCTTAATGGGTGATTAGAATGTGATTCTTGATCCCATGATAGATAAGGTCGGGCGGGGAGCTAGTAGGTTGGGAAGGTGGGAAAACAGCCTTGTCGATCTTATGGCATTACCATGAGTTGGTCGACAGGTTTCGTCTGGATCACCCTGGGAGGGAGATGTGGACGAGGCTAGATAGCTCGCCTTCTGCCAAAGTAGGTTCCTACTTAGACAGAGTGTTTGTTAGAAGAGCTGACATCGATTCGTTAGTTGTCCCACGTGCCACTAGAAAGCGTTGATTGACCATTAACTTGTTAGGGCCAGTCTGCGATTAGCTAATAGGCCTTGTGTGGCCGGCTTCTGGAAGTTTAATACCTCCTTACTGGAGATACGGGACTTCCGGGACCGGCTAGAGCCCCTAATTAAGCGGGCGTTAGTGGGAGCGGTTACCAGGAATAGGTGATGGGTTTCTCTTAAGCATAGGATTAGAAATTTCGCCACTAAGTACGGTCGTCAGATCAACCTAGATAGGACCAAATCTATAGAAAATAGAAATTCCCAGGCGGTGACTGGTGGGGACCCCCTAACCGTAGAGCTAGCTAGGAGGGACCTTGAGCGTAAGACTAGCGAGCACTACAAGGGATTCGTAGTTAGATCTAGGTTAAAAAGAGTACTCAACGAAGCTGTGAAATCGAACTCGACAGCACGCGAGGAAGAAGTGCGAAGGTTTCCCAATTCCGTCAAGTCATCGGATGGGCGCGTGCTGCGATCGAATCGCAAGATACGTGATGCCTTTCGGACGCACTTATGTGATCGCTTTGCCCGCTGTCCTGATCTCACGCTCTAGGAGTTTCGTAGCTATCTTGCCGACTTCCCCTGCCACAGGGCGGCTGAAGCGGCTAGTTACGAGGGTGTGATTACTGAATGCGAAGTCCATGATGCGTTGAAGCAGGTCGGCCTCAACAAGTCGCCAGGACTAGATGTGTACTTGAGGCAGTCGCACATATTTGTGCCTATTCTGACAGATACGTTCAACTATTGGTTCGCCTAGCGAGCGTTACCAAGAGCGTGATCACATTGCTGAAAAAGGTGGCAGGCATGTTTGGGAGGGATTAGATGATTACAGGGCCCATAACTCTGCTTGATACAGAGTTAAAGATTTTAGCCCGGGTCTTAGCGAATCGTTTACAGGTTGTCATTAGCGATCTGATCGGTCCCGAGCAGACCTTCGCTGTGAAGGGAAGATCGATCCAAGACAATGTGCACTTGATTCACGAGGTCCTAGAGGGGATAGAAGACGGCACGGAAGCCACGTTGATCAGTTTAGATCAGTCCAAGGCCTTTGATAAGGTTGACCATCGGTTTTTGGTGACTGTTTTGGAGACTGCTGGATTTCAACTGGAGTTCCACAGATGGATTAGCAGGAAGTACCACAACCCTCAGGCAGTGGTGCAGGTGAACGGAGGGCGTTCGAGGGCGTTTGCGATCGAGCGTTCGGTCTGGCAGGGCTGCCCCCTGTCTCCTCTTCTCGTGTTCTCGCTTTGGAGCCCCTGCTCCGTAGGTTTATGGATGAGGAGACAAATCCGGCTCTACGTGGTATCCCTTTTGAATGCCTTCTTACAGCAAGAGTTTACGCGGTCGCCGTTGATATCACAGTGTTTGAATCCCACCGCCTGGACATAAAGGCTGCGAAGAAGGCGGTTAGTGAGTACGAGCGGATAGCAGGAGCCAAGGTCAATTTTGATAAAAGCGAAGGTTTGCGACTCGGTGCTTGGAATAGTAGCGATACCCTTCCCGAGCCCTTCCGCTGGAGTGACGGACCCGTCTGCATCCTCGGATGTGGTTCGGGTCCGATCTCCAACTGGAGCGAAATTGGCCAGAAGTACAAGCTAAGGTTGATGCTCAGGTGGGAACATGGTTTTCAAGGAAGTTGTCTTTAAAGGGCAGGGCAGAGACGCTCACCGTCTACGTCTTCCCCTTGATCTACAGCTCTACTGCTCTGCGAGGCCGAAGGCCGATGGTCCGTAGACAGGTCTGCATCCAAAGTACGCGCTACGGGGGTCTGGGCATTCTTCATCCGGAGAGCCACTAGCTCGTTGAAAGACTTACATACTTGGGCCGATCCTTGACGGGGAACGCAGAGTCGAGACAAAAGGCGAGTCGGACTTTTCCTCGCCTCCAGTCAGACCCAAAGGCTGGAGGTCGACGTAAGCCGATGGGCGAAGCACTGTTTGTCTACGAGTGCCGAGCGGCCATTCGTAACCTTCTTGGGTCCAATGACCTTTCACGACCTCGGAAGGAACTATATCGGGAGCTAGTGGTGGGTTTCGCTTCGGACCCTCTTAGTGAGCGGCGCGGCTGGACGGTGGAGGAGATCCGCTCCCACTGGAATTATGCGCCAGGATCGAGATTCTTAAGCAACCTGGCGACTTGCACGGAATGCGTTACCCCTTCTCAGTTTGAACTTCGGAGCGGGGCTGGCAGACATGCCCGATTGTATTCGCTGCGGCAATGGTTTAGAAGGAACGGCTGAGCACGCCTTCTACTACTTCGAGTGAGTTTGCCCGTTTTGGGATCACGTCGGGATTGCATCGAAACCAAGCAGCTTGTGCTGCTCGACGTTAATTACGTCGTCAACAACGTCTTCCTCCGTTTCAGGGTGAGAAGAGTGTGGTGTTTCTCGCGATTCTAGCCGTAGCTCAAATGGTGATATGGACGACGCGAAAGAAGGGATTGTATGACGATGCAAACTTTTCTCATCGTGATCTGGTTTTGTATTTTAAGCATCAACTTAAGGTCAAAATCAGATGCGATAGAAAACGCTTGGATCGCATAACATTCAACAATTGGTGGGTGAATGCAGCGAGCCTGGTCGTAAGAAAGGGGGCAATATTGGAGTCATCCTTCCCTCCTCTGCCTGCCCATAGCGTCTACGGTACGGGTCCTTCTGGACCTCCTCCTGGGTAAGAAGGCATTGATTTTCCCCCTTGAAACCTAGAAACCTAGTTATCAGTATGTTGTGAGTCATCGTCCCCGTCACCTAGTCATTACTCTCCAAGATCTTCCACATTACCATTATTTTTGTACCTCAACCCTCACCCCAGCCCGCTTTTGTTGAGGATCTTGGAAGTTCACGTGTATAAAAATCATATTATCTGCTCTCAACTACCCATACCGCGCCCAACCCTACCTAGGGTAGATCCGGCTTGTTTTCGGTGTTTTCAGAAATCGTAAGACGTGGGGATGGGAGGGCAACCAAACAGGGAATTTTTTCCTTGGTTTTCGTATTCGTTTTTTGTACATTTCGGGGTTTTTCTCCCATCCCCATCATATAACATCGAATGTAAATATATCATCAATTGTAAATAAAATCACACATTTAAATAAAAGCACACATTCCATTCAGGATTTTTAAGTAGGTCTTTTTCCTAGAGCAAATGTGGTATTTAAGTGGTTGCAGCGCGCATGGTGATGGATGACTATCTATATACTGTACTGTTGAATGGGTCGGCAAATGTGGCTTGCTAGGCTCCCTGAGAACACATAGTTTGCATGACCGCTCCCCTTCCGCCCTCCCCCATAAAGCTTCAAGGCCTTGTGCCTCCCTTGTATTATTCAAGGAAATAAAATACAAAAAAATCATTTGCCTGAGGAGGTGTTAACTGTCGAGATTTTGACAGCTGAGATAGAAAGACCATTGTTTTTGAATCACAAGCTATTTCGGCGTTGATAAGCGGTGACTTAAAAAAATGGACAAATTCGACACCCGATTGATTCCAGAGTTTAATGGATCTGCCACTGTACCGTCTGTCGTTGAATGGGTTGAGAAGGCCGAAGGCATTTGTAAGTTGTGCGAAATAGAAGAGCCAGCTACAGTCATCCCGTTGAGGTTAACCGGAGGGGCCTACGCAGTGTATCAGCATCTCAGGGATGAGCTGGACTGAGATGAAATTAAGCACAGCCAATATACGGCGTTTGGTACAGATCCTTTTGTTGCATAGCAACAGTGCATTAGCCGGCGGCTTCACTCAGGGAATCGGTTGACATTTACTTAGCTGATTTACGAAAATTATCGGTACCGTTTGGTGGTGTAAACGACAAGATATTGAGCTGTGCCTTTTTGGTAGGCTTACCTGAGGATATCAGTAAGCTTTTGCGAGCATCGTCACGAATTGACGAATTAACAACAGATGAGTTAACCCGAGCTCGAAACATCCTTAAGGAACCGGAAGCAATTACAGCAGCAGTCGGCACTAGTCGTGCGGCATCTGAACATTACGGGGACAATGTGAATTCTCTCCCGGCTGGCAATATGCGCGATAGCCCGGTATGCTTTAAATCTGGAGGTCCTAATCATTTTGCTAAGGAGTGCCGGAGTCGAAATGGCACGAAGAATGTTTATCCACGAGCGCAAAGAACTCTACGATGTTATCGCTGTAATGAGTTGGGTTACATATCTCGCAACTGTTCGGGAAGCGAAGCTGGGGACAAGGTATCGTCGCCACCCTTGCCCCTTGCCAAACAATAAACGCAGAATTTCCTGTCGTTGGCGTCAAAATTGATGATGTGCAGTGTTCAGCATTCGTAGACACGGGATGTTACCGGTCTATAGTTAGCGTAGATCGCTGTCATATGTGGAGTTGATGTTATGACCATCAATGGCTTATCCCAAGCATCTTGTGGTGTAGGGACTGTCCCAATCTTTGATGAAAAAGGTGACACAGCTGAAGTAGACATCCTGGTGATGCAGCAAAAACCCCTTGCTTACGACCTATTACTTGGAATTGACGCAATAAGAGCTTTCGGGGGTGTCATGATCACTGCAGCTGGAGGTGTAACAATTGGTTGAGGGAAAGAAGTCTGTGCAGCTATTTCTATTAAGGAAAAAGACTTCTATGCTACGTTTGACAACAAAGAGAGGGCCTGGACTGCGAGGTGGAAGTGGGCCATGAACAAAACGCCAGATCAGCTGTGTAATACCATTCCAGGGTATGCAGTCTCTACTAAGAATCGAGCTGCATTTGAAGAAGAACTTCAGATGTGGATTGATAACGGTTGGTTAATATCATACATACAGGAACGACTGGGACCACCCAATAGATTAATTCCACTCATAGCTATTGAACAACCTACTAAAGACAAAATTCGACCTGTAATGGATTACCGAGAATTAAATCAACATGTTGATACTTTCACCGTGGATGCTGATGTGTGCGCCACTAAACTACAGGAGTGGCGTCAGAAGGGGAGTAATGTAGCACTGTTAGATTTGAAGAGAGCCTACCTGCAGATAAGGGTCCATGAATCACTGTGGCCATTTCAGACGGTAATTATCAAGGGGAAAAGATATTGTTTGACATGCTTGGGTTTTGGCCAAAATTAATGACAGCTATCATTAAAACTGTTTTGATGCTAGATGAGTCCATAGTGAAAACTACTTCAGCTTACGTTGATGACATATACGTCAATGAGGACATAATGTGTACAGATGCGGTTCGAACGAAACTACAATCCTTCGGTTTAATAAGTAAGCGCTTAAAGCGCTTACTTGTTATGCGATCCAAGCGTTTTCTATCGCATCTGATTTTGACCCTAAGCGCTTAAAGGATGGGGCGCTAGTGTTAGGACTTGAGGTCACGGAGGAGTGTAATAATTTACGATGGAAGTGAGGGAACCCAGTTCCAGAGTTACCTCGTGTGTTTTCTATTTATGGTAAACTAGTAGGGCATTTACCTGCCTGTGAATGGCTCCAATCGGCAACAGGAGTACTGAAAAGACGAGTAACCGTGGTAACAAAAGGATGGGACGACATAGTGGATGACGATTCTCTCATGCCAATGATGACCGAAACGTTGACTAGAATACGTAGGAGCGACCCTGCCCGGGGCTAGTGGCATGTATCCGGACACGAACTGATTGCATGGGTTGACGCGAGTTCTTTGGCAGCAGGTGTGGTGTTGGAACGATTTGTTACTGTTTTGAAGATGCGTGCTGGCTTCGTCCGAAAAATGATGCTCAGCATATCAATTTGGCGGAACTTGGTGCCACGCTAAAAGGCCTTAATCTTGCAATACAGTAGCAGGCCAAGGTTGTGCATCTCCACACTGACTCATTGTGTGTTTACCACAGGTTGAGCGACACTCTAATTGCAAAGGCACGACTTAGGACTAAAGCCGCAAGTGAAATGTTGATACGAAGGAGACTGGTGATGGTAAAGCTGACGAATACAGCTTGCAGGTTGACATTACTATAGTTCAATCGGGGCAGAATCTGGCTGATAATTTGACTCGAGTGCCGAAGAGGTGGATTGATATAATGAAGCAGGGATCCAATCCTCCGCAACTGACAAATCAATTAACACCTAAGCAGATCTGTGTAATACATCGGAAAAGTGGACATCCTCGAATTCGTCGAAACATATTTTGTCCAAAGAGTGTGTCCTGCAACTACGAAGGCTGCGGTCAAGGCAGCCATATACTTGTGCGAAGAGTGTCAACGAATTGATCGGGCACCGACCCGATGGAAAAAAGGGAAGCTCGAGGTGGAAGCCAACTGGTGTCGGATAGGCATGGATGTAACGCATCATGATGGCAAACATTTCTTCACCTTAACGGATTGTGGCCCAACGCGTTTCACAATATGGCATCTGTTGACGCGACAGGATACATTGAACATTATACGAAAATTAAGATCAGTCTTTTCGAATGTGGTCCCCCGCTTGAAATCTTGACTGATAATGCCTCTACATTTCGATGTCAAGAATTTAAGAAATTCACAAGCGAATGGGGGATTAGAATGCGTTACCGTTGCGCATATTATCCGGAAGGTAACGGTATAGTGGAGCGGTGTCACCGCACCATCAAAAGAATTGCAGCCAGGATGCAGTGTTCGATTCCAGAAGCTGTATACTGGTATGATGTGACATCCAAAGATGATGCAATAGCATCAACTGCACCAGCCTATGGGATCTACCGGTGCGAACAGCATATAAAAGGAATAGATGTCACACCGTCACTAGTTATTGTTGTTAACACCCCGTATATGACAAAAACGGTGTGTGCTCGATAACACTATGGACATCTTGATATATTGTTAGATGTATGTATATATATGTATATGTGGGTGTAGGTATATATATGTGCGTGTGTGTGTGTGTGTCTATATAAGGGCACGCCAGATCGTGTGGATGTTTATATATGCGTGTAGGGATATATAGGCTCATGTCAGAGTAGGCATATCTATGCGGGGGTATGTTACTCTATGGACCTTTGGTACTTTAGTACATATTGTTAATTGTATGTATATGCATGTGTAAGTATAGCTGTAAGTTGACCATAAGTATATATATATATATATATATATATATATAGCCTAGACGTATATGCTTTTATGTAGCGTAAGGCATATCTTTGCAGAGGTATTAGTTTTTAGCTGTGTAAAGTTAGACATATCTGCACAGATGCGTAATGTGGGCGTGGATGTGTGCGTGCGTGGTGATAAATTGGAAGTCTAGATAAAAGTTTAAAAAAGCGATAAATTCGAAATGTGGTGAAAATATGTTTTAGATGTAAAGGTTTATTAATGTTACAATAAATTGGTATTTATGGCACTGAGAACTGGCGGATAGGAGTCGAGCCACTTTTAATATCCGAAATTTGAGAGGTCCATATCCGGAAGTAGGGAAGATTTGCCAATGCATATTTACAGGTGAGATTAGCTATGATGGTAATGTTGGTTGGCAATAACCAGGGAGAGGATTTCGAGCCTAGATGTAGCTGTCAAAGGAAGTGGTTTGTTTGCAGTGACCAGACATAGCAACAGTGGCCAATTGAGCTCACGCAACAAGCAAAAAAAAAAAAAAAATAGGGAAGAATTAAAGAAGTTTCCAAGCATCACACCCACCGCTCCGTGAACAAATCCAGTCTCTCAAATTTTGTTTTTGTCATTTCTTTTTCTTTGTCCTTGACACTGTTGTCTCCAGGGCTTGTGCACTGTGATATGCATTTGTAGATTACAATGTGGGGCCCGACATCACAGTGCAACAAAATAGGCAAAATGCAGAGAGTGGTTCACAGGCAGCAGGCCATGTGGCCCTGTCACAAAAAATCCTCATACTTTACTGATTTATGACTTTTGAAATTGATACTAATTATTTATTTTCCTCTTCTTCCGTGTAAATTTTTTCGTTAAAATCAAAGTAGGAAAAATGATCTATACTGTTATAAGTGAGTGATAAAGAGAAACTAAACTATTAAAATTTATGCTTTCAACTGTTTTTGAAAAGGTGATTTAATAAGAAGGAATAAATGTGTGCTTGATAAAGAAACATTTAAGATTGGGTAAAACGAAAAAAAAATCAAACAAGAAAAAATCCTTCATATATTACAATAATGAATATGATATTTTATTTATGACGAAATTAATAAATGAATAAATTATAATTACTGAATGTGTACTCGATAAAAAAAAATCTTTAAGATTGAGTAAATCATAAAAATATTCAAAAACAAGTCCTAGATATCATATTACAATAATTGTTGCATATTGACTTGAAGATTCCCTTTGACATCCCGCGTAAATTGTGTGAGTGGTATGAAAGAAAGATGTCGGAGACAGGAGAAAATTAACAGGATATGCACTTAGTCCCTAAAGTAAACAGGACTCAGATGTTTCGGCGGAAACGACGCATAAATTGCGTTGGTGGCATGCTAGAAGGGAGCGTGTCCATGTGTAACGTGTATGTTGTTGGTTGGAGGAGAGATGACCACAAGAATTTGTTTGGGCGTCCAGAGTATTATATAACCACTGAGATTTTAACCGAAAGAACAGAAAGTCAAAGAGATTTTTATTGAAGATCCGTGCTGTCCGCTCCTATGTCTGTAAGCTCAGCCATCTTTGACCCTGTCTCTCTCTCTCTCTCTCTCTCTTTCTCTTTCTCTCTCTCTCTCTCTCTCTCTATCTCTCTCTCTCTTACCTGTCCATACATTTTGGGTCATAAGAAGAAAAGAAAAGTAGATTATATTTTTATACATCAGCTTTGTCGTCTTTCTCTACTGTACAACTGAGTAAATAATGTAACATTTTACGCATGAAAAAAGGAATCAATGAATAAATCCCAATTCGTGAATAAACAAGAAATAGGGATTTTCAAAATATTGTCGAAAAATTACAAATTTCATCTTCCCTCGGGTAATTTTTGAGAAAAGAGAGAACTTTGTCACGTGGACTTTTTCTCGGATACCCAACAAGCACACACCTTTTAGTAAATTGGTCAAATTTTAGCCTTATGTGAAATTGTTATTATTGTTTATTATTGTTTATTGTTTAGGGGGAACCATTTTATAGCCTGAGTTTTTGTTGTTGGTAGCTTCATCGCTGAGTTTGTAAGGTCCCTCGGTAATGTTTGTTGGATATATAAAGGAGGATGATGAAGAAGTAAGATGGTGATAGTCGAAAGGTATTTTATGAAATAGGTTTTTATTTGCAGCATGGAATATTGGGTTTTGCTTTTGTGCTGCAAGACTCATGGAGTTTAAGCTTGTTAGTATGGAGACGAAATGGCGTTATGAGATGTTGAGATGGCAGCGTATGTTGTCGGACGTGAGGGATTGAACTTTGGAGTCACTGTGTAGTTTTGTGTGTCTGGTATTTTTGGGGAGGTGAGTAGGCGTTATCTCCATAATTGTGGACCAGAGGTGAAATGGGAATAGTGTGTCGAGAGCGAGATTACGCTCAGATCGACATAGCCAATTTTGGGGTGACATTAAGTTGTGCCTGTGCGAGGAATGTTGAATGCGTCTAATTTATATTCAACTGGGACTCCTTGTAAGAAATCCATAAATTAGATGGATTCCCTCGAGTATCCATGTTGCTGCTGCTGCTATTCTAGAGCCGCAGTGAGACGTCTACACTGGGCGGCTTGTCTAGCTAAAAAGCATCGCTAATTAAGAACGGCCAATGGACGTCTGCACTGGTCGGCGTTCTCCAGCCAAAGAGGCTGGGTTTGGCAGCTTACAAGCTTTGGTGGGCGGAAATGAAGGTCCGGGCTGAATAGGATTAGTCATCCTGATTGGTTGAAATTTAGTGTTGAAATAAATTTGCGCGCCAAACCAAAATACGAAATTTTCTTCTTCTCTACAAAATAAACGTTTTCGGTTAATCTTGATAACATCTTAAAACGAAATATCAAACTGGAATATTTAAACATTATTATTATTATAGTAGTTGTAGTAGTAGTATTTTCTCTGTGAGTTTTTAGTATCAGTTTTAACAGCTGATTTTGGGTTCTGAGTGACTCCCGAACTCTTCTCGGTATTTTAGGTGATCTCAAAAATGCTGACGTTTGCATAGCGTCTATTCTTCTTTTGGCCTCTAATTATCCAAACTTTTGAGGACCGTTCCAAGTGCACCAACTACAATTGGTATCACTGACACCCTCTGGTTCCACGTCTTTTTCAGCTCTCTGGCAAGATCCAAGTATTTATTTATCTTTACATTTTCTTTCACTTTTCCTTCGTGGTCCGCTGGAACGGCAAAATTCACTAAATGACATGTTATTTTTTCTTGCTAATTGATATCCTGTCGTCTGGCCGGCATTCATCGATCCGTTTTGTATCTCAAAACCCCAGATAACTTCAGTCTCTTTTTTTCGGGCGGATTCTAGTGTGTTTATAAAAAAATCTATCTGTATAATCAAATTTTAAGCTCTTACACAATTCCCAGCTGATCATCTTTTCCACCCAGTCTTTCATTATTTTGTATTCTTATTGTCTCCATTTGCTGCGTTTACGTATCATGTGATTAAACGTTTCATTTCTGTCACCACATAACACGCACTTGCTATTGTGTTACGTATTATCAATTTTCGCTTTAATTGGTCTTTATAGCATTGTTTTGTGCTGCTATTAAAAGCTATTTCGTTTCTTCCTTGAAGTTTTCCCTTCTTAGCTATGTTCAGATCACTTTGCATGCCAACTCTCCAATTTGAAGCTTGAAGTATTGTGACGGTTACATTATCCTCGAAAGACGGGGAAAATTTCCGTCGCCAGCACCGTACCACCCAAGCTCTAAATATTCTCCGTAACTAGTTATATTTTATTGATAGCTTTGAAAGCCCATATAACTAGCTAAGTATAGAGCTTGCGTATAGGTTTAATTTTTCGAGATACGGACGAAGTCCCATGTGACTGACGCGCTGCCTACTGTGCTACCGAGACCACAGACGAATGAGGGTGTGTCAAGGTTAAAAGAGATCGACGTGATATGAATGAACACATGGGGAATTCCGAACCGGACAAACAATATGACGCGTTTTCTTCTTTTCTTTATATATGTATCGTTCTTACATTTTTTTTATTTTAAAGAAAGCACAATTGCAACAACAGACAAACAAAGAGCAAAACAAATACAACAAAAAAAAATATACAGAAATGTGGAGGACAAGTTGCTTCCAATAGTATTTGACTATGTCCTTCCAATAAGACAGAGCTCTCCTTTTTCTTTTTTTCTTTCTCAACTTGTTTTAAAATCATATCCGTATCTTGTTTTTCCCTTTATAATTAAAGGGAGGGAACTTTCCTGCTCTTCTCCACATTTGTTTACTAATTATTGTATATTCTTTTTTTTTTTTTTTCTTCCCTTCTTTTAGCGAAGAACAAAAGTCTCTCCTCTTCGTCTTTAAAGTGAATATGCAATTTTAAACAAATATGTTTTCCGCCGAAACTAGCTGCTAATGAACAACTGCAAAAGTGTTTCTTTGGATAGTCTTGATAGGGACCTTTATTTAGGTTACGTATATTATTCGTAATAAAATTTTTGACTAACCTTTTCTTTTTCCTTTCCTTTCTTTTGCTATTTTTTTTTTCTTATGTTCGTCAGTTTCTTAATAACAAGTCGCAAGGCACCAGTTTTTTTTTCTTTTACGTTGAGCCTCAGTTTCTTACCCAACGGAGTCGACGGCTTCTATTATGCCATTCTGTGACAAGAATTTCCCCTTTCACCGGACCACGTAAAAAGGCGACCTTTCTCTTCCTTGCCGAAGCTCGAAACTGACTTTTTGGGTTTCGTTCTTTTTGGCGGTAAAACGCCCTCCCTGCCTCGACTAACGGAATGTCTTTTCCTTATCTGGGTCAAGACCTTTGCCCCTTCTCGGCTTGTCCTTCACTGTTGCTAGGGCTCGGAGACCCGCCAATCGCCTGCCCCACTTCCGGTCCTCATAGTAGTTCTTGCTTCCCTGCATTATAATCCTACCGAGGCCGATGGCCGTAACAGTATCCATACAATTATTTTTCTTTCTAATTCTGTTCTCTAGTTTTTCTTGTTTTACTGTTTGGCCTTATGTTGACGTTGTTTCTGACTGCTGCAATTAGACTTTCTTAATATAAAAAAATAGAACATGGGATGGGTATAATATATAAGTGTGTGTCAGCGTGAATTCACAGAGTTCAAAAAGCATATGTAAAGTAAAAAAGAGGGCAATAATTCAAATACACTTATCGGCAAAGAAAGGCAATATTTCTTCTATTGAAAGATTTTATGCGGTTTGTTTCAATTTTGTTCGGGATAATTGTTTGAGTCAATGATAAAGTCTTAACATCAGCAGTTGTCAGAGAAATATCTTCAAGATCCTTGAAATTTTATCTTGGATGAGATGATCCGTGATCAGCATATCGTTTCTGTTTTTATTATGTTGCTATAGTGTTATCACGTTTACATACAAGGCTCATTAAATAAGTCTCCAGACTTTTTTCGTATGGGCACTTTTATTGAGAGTACACACATGAAACTCTAGTCCTCTTCGCCTGGAATACACTTGTTGTACCGTTCCAACAACTTCTGGAAGGCCCCATGGAAGTTCTCTTGTGTGAGCGTGTCAATGACCTTCGTCACAACCTCTTTCATCTCCTCAATTGTCTCATAACGACAGCCTCTGTGCTTAGGGAATAACCAAAAGTCACAGGGAGCAAGGTCTGGACTATAGGGAGGCTGAGGAACTGTCTTGATGCCCATCTTGGTCAAATAGAAGGATGGAGTTTTTTCACTGGTGCATTGTCCTGGTGGAAATGCCACTGACCCGATTTGAAGAGTGCTGACATCTTCCGACGGAATCTCTTCCTGAACTCCCTTAAAATCTCAACATAGTATTCCTTGTTGACTGTCTGTCCAGTGGGAACCCAGTGCATGTAGATCATGCCAGTGCTGTAAAAAAAAGGGATCATCAAAAGTTTGTGGGTGGATTTGCACTGTCTGGGCTTCTTGGGTCTGGGAGAGTAAGCATGCTTCCTCTGGGAACTCTGTCTCTTGGTCTCTGGGTTATAGCAGTAGAGTCAGCTTTCATCGCAGGTCACCAGAGCATCAAGAACCGCGAGATCTAAATTGATCAGCTTGACCCTCTCCCTGCAGTCAAGACAACGTCTTTCTTTCTGATCTTCTCTGAGCACCCTTGGGACAAAATCTTCCGCATTTTCAGTTCCTCGCGAATAATTGTGTGTACAGTTCCCACACTGACATCAAACTGTGCACTTATTGTCTCTAAATTCTTTATTTGGCCAATCAACTCTGGTGTTCTGACTTCCTTACTCTTCCCACACCTCTCATCATCCCTCACAGACTCCCTGCCTTCCTTGAATCTCTAATGCCACTCAAAAACTGATACTTTATTCATGCAAGATGGTCTAAAAACAGTTTGAAGAATTTTTTCCAAGTTTGAAGTAGACTTTTTTTGCTTATCGTTTTTCTAAAGTGTCGTCACGTCCAGATTGCATTTTTGAAATTTACCAGCAGTGACAATCAGGTTATAGTAGGGTGTATTCCAATTCCTGCTGTAGCTATTCATTTGAGCCTGAAAGCATATTGGTCAGTCATCTCATAAGATATATAGCAATAACATACTGAATTTTCAAGAGTCTAAGATAATTCTAGAGGCCCGTACAAAAAAAGTCTGGAAACTTATTGAAGGCGCCTCGTGTTCGGATTTCAGACATCAACTGATTATCCATTTGACTTTAGTTGCCAAACGTTCACTTGGTCACGTGATTACTATAATAAAACAGGTTCATTATTTTTTTTTAATTCTCAGCTCGTTTCAACCTACCACCTCTCTCTTCTTTCCTTAGACTTGTTGATTTTAATCACTCCACATTCTGTCTGCCGCGGCGACAACAATTTAGGAAAGGGAAATTTATCAATTTTCCTATTCATCTGATTCCTTCACCGCCGTCCATCCATCCCCATACATTTCTGTGAAACAATTATATGTAATAATACCCAGGGCTCCAACTATTGCTGGCACAGTGAAATGTCCTATTTTATGATGCCATTTTTTATATCCTGTTTTTATTAGGATTGGCCAACAAGTGCTCTGTTGATTCAGTTTTTTGTTTGATGCGTTTTTTATATTTGCCTAATAGTTTCTCGTTAGTAGACTCTAGATCTGTGCTATTATTATTAACCCCTTTATCTCCACCTTCAGTCCTGCACTTTTTAACCATCGATTAGTCTTTACGAAATCTATATCAGCATCTCTAATTCTTTGTGCATATCGTCCACATAACATTTTTGTCGTCAAGTGATTTTAATCTCCAGGTCAAGTTATATTAAAGACTTAAAAAAATGTTACTTGATACCTCCTTGCTTAACATTCACAATGATAAGGTACGTATCAAGGGTAAAGTGGAATAATCCAGGGAAAGGAGTAGTGCCCTCCCTTACACCTCGGTGTAGTAACTATTAAAAAGAGAGTCTTCGGGTCACCCCGTGGCCGTCGCTATAATAACAAGGCCAGCCGAATCATCAGATCTCACTGGCTGACGTCACTATCAGTAGATATATGTTTTATTCACTACACGGCGTCAGAACTAAACATGCCTTTCCCACGTGTTATACCAAAATGCAAAGGGAATTATAAAAATGGCCCATTGTTCATTGTTTTTCGTTTCCAAAAAGTAAGCATTTATTTGATAAATGGAAACATGCCATTAAAAGGGAGAATTTTACCCCAAGTCCATTTAGCAAGGTAAGTAGTTAAAATTTTAATCACCATTTCAACAGGCGCTAAATTAAAAATTTGTTAAAAGATTAGTTTTGAAGTAGCACAAGAAAGCAGTTTTAAAATTTAAACTGAAGCCGTAAAAACTTGTTAAACATTATATTTTCTAAAACTATTTTCTAAAAATAGTTGAATTAATTATTCTTATTGATATTTTATTTAAGAAAATTGTGTTTTCTTTTCAAGGAAATATTGAAATAAAAATTCTTAGAAAACTATTGTAAAATCTTTTAACATTTCTATACTTGAAATTTAATGAATCATTTTTAAACATGAAAGAATATTCCTAAATTAATTTTTTGTTCATTCTTGAATGACCAAAAACTACGAAATTTATTCTTTAGTCAATTTTAAAAGAATTTGTTTTATTTTTAAGGTTTTTTTATTTAAAAACTCTGTAAAATTATTTGTACGAAAAGTCAAGTTACTATTGCCGAAAATTTGAATCTGAAAATAATGACTTAAACTTTGTTTAAAGCTATTATTTCTGAATAAGTTTTCAATTTATTTGAAACATCATCATCATCATCATCATCATCTCGCGCTGGTAGCACGGATATCCCTGATCCTCTCTCGCCACTCCTCCCTATCGTTCATCGCCCTAGGTAGGTCTTCAGGACAGCATCCCGTATCCTCACATAGCTGCTGAATGTATGTTCGTGCTGGACGTCCTGCTTTTGCGCGGCCATGTGTGGGGATCCATAAGAGTACATCTCTTATGAGTTCATCTCTGCTTCTCCAGCAGTGTCCTGCATGTCTGGTTCGTCTAACTTGAATAGTTTTCGTGATAGGGGGCAGGTGGCCGTACAGTTGGTGTCTTGTGGTGTGTTGCTGCCAGGACTTGTTCAGGATTGCACGCAGCATTCTTGTGTAATTGCCATCTAGCTTCTTCTCCAGCCGTTTTGTTAGCGTCCGTGTAGTGCAGCCATATAGCAGTATCGATGTGACCGCTGCCTGGAAGAAACTGCGTTTCATTTTATCGGCTAGGTCTGATTTCCATATAATCGATAGCCTATTGATAGCTGTCCATGCTTTCGTTAACCTCGTTTCGATGTCCTTTTCGGTTGATTCGACGCTGCTTCCTAGGTAAGTGAATTTGTCTACTAGTTTAAGTGGGGTTCCTTCTAGAGTGGAGATGTCCCCCGTTTGGTTATAGCACATATATTCCGTTTTGTGTGCGTTAACATAGAGGCCTATGCTTGCTGCTGCTCGTTCCAAACTATGCAGTAGTGTTTCGGCTTGGTCAGGTGTATTTGCCAGTATCGCTATGTCATCGGCGTAGTCGGCGTCGGTAATTGTTGTTGCGGGGTACCTTCTGCTTCTTTTCTTCGTCAGTTCGAAGCCATTCTCTTTGATTTTGTCAATCGATGTTCTAAGTACGTAGTCTAGACAAATGATAAAGAGGTACGGAGCCAGCGTGTCCCCTTGTAGTACTCCTGCTACAATGTCAAAGTATTCTGTGTCTCCATCCGGTGATCGTACTTTTACTTTAGTGTTTCTATAGAGAATCGTTATTGCCGCTACGGTTTCTTTAGGTATGCCGTACGCTAGTAGGATTTGTTCCATCTTTCCTCTGTGAATGGAATCGAAAGCCTTGGTAAAGTCGACAAATATTAATGTCGCTTGTAGGTTTTTTGCCCGTACACCTTCAAGGATTCTACGGATGGTTAATATTTGTGAGGTCGTGGATCTATTTCTTCGGGAGCCATTTTGTTTTTTTCTAATATGTTGTCGATTTTGGGTTCTATGCGGTTTCGTCGTAGGGCATTGAAGATTTTGGCTGCTATGGATGTAAGTGTTATGCCTCGGTAGTTTTTGGCTAATCCGAGGTCCCCCTTTTTAGGGAAGGGGAGTATGCATCCCTTCATCCATCTATCTATCGGATTTTGATTGTATACTGCGTTGCAGTGTCGGAGCAGTATGTCGTCGAATTGTCTGGTCTTCCATACTTCCGGGGGAATTTCGTCCAGCCCTGCAGCTTTCCTATTTTTAATTTTTCTGAGAACCGTGTCGAGTTCTTCTTGTGTGAACGGTCCTAGTTTAATGTCTAATTGTTTGCTAATTATTCTGGTGATTGGTTCATGTGTTATTTTTGGTGGGTTTCCAAGTAAGTTTTCGAAGTGCTGTTTCCACAGTTTTATTCTTTCTTGTTGGTTTGTTGCTTTCAGTTTTGCTTTGGCTGTGTTCTTTCTTCTGCTCACTTCATTTATTGTTTGCCAGGCTATTCTAGATTGTCTATCTTCCACCGAGTCTCTAATCTTATCTATCTGATTTTGAATGTATTCTGTCTGTTCCTTTATATATATGCCTGCTAATTGATATTGTGCCGTTTTTAGTTTTAAGGCATTTGTGTTTGTTGTTTTTTTTCGATAGTTTTTGGAGGCTGTTTTCACTAGTGCACGTTTTTCTCTCACCGCTAAAGTTTCCCATGGGACTCTATATTTAGTTTTAAGTTTTGTTGGGATGTATTTTACTGCTGCCTCGAGGTGTGCATTGACGAAATTTTCATATTCGTCGTTTGGTGTACTTTTTTCCGTCTTTTCTTGTAGTGTTTCGAATCTGTTTCTTAATTCTAATACATATTTATCTCATATCTTTGTTGTTCAATAGGGCCCAGTCATAGTGTTTGTTGGTCGCTGTCCGTTTGGCGTTTTTTCGTAGGCTTAACCGTATTTTCGCCGTGACGATTCGGTGATCGGTGGACACACCCTCAAAAGAGGAGTATACCTCGCAATTCATTGCACTATTTTTCCATTTCTTGTTTATAAGGACGTAGTCTATCTGAGCTTTCGTATTGTTTGCGTACGTGCATGTCCATAGTTTGCCCTCCCTTTTTTGGTAGTTTGTATTGAGGCATGTTAATCTATTTTCTATCATGAAATCTGTTAGATGTTGCCCATTCCTATTTGACGTGTTGTGGAGGCTGTATTTGTTGTTTCCGTTTTTCCCGATTTGGGCATTCATGTCTCCGCCAATGACTAACATGTTGTGTTTCGGGGTGCTACGCACTAATGAGGATAACTCATCGTAGAAGGTGACTAGTTCAGTTTCTTCACTAACATTGGTGGGTCTGTAGCATGAGATGATTGTTGCTCTGGGGTTTCCGTTAAAAGTAGCTGCCATCATTCTAGGTTGTATTTATTCAACGCTCTTAAGCGTTTTCAATGCTCTATAAGTAATCCTACTCCTCCTACTGCGGCGTTGACAGAGTTTTTCCATGCGGATACAGTGACGAGCGACCAGCCATTGCCAGTTTCGTGATATTTGATATCTTCGGTGTGCGTGTATCTGTGTTCTTGTATGCATACTATGTCTATCTTATGTTCTTCGGCCGATGCGATTAGCTCTGGTAGTTGTCCTATTCTATTTAAGGTTCTTACGTTAAATGTGGCAATTTGTAGTGTTTGCTTGCATTTTAGTAGTTTTGATTGTTTGAGCTCTGTAGCTGATTTTTCGAACACTGAGGCCAGGGCTCCAACCTCAGCTGGACGCGCCCCTTTTTTACCCGCGCGAAGAGCGATGCGGTTTGTGTATGTGGTTTGAGTGTGGGTCATGGTTATCTTTCGATGGCTGTTTTATTCTCTTCTATAGAAGCCACTCTTATAGAGGAGCAGCAGTAGTTCCCCGATCGAACTGACGATCCTGAGCGTAGAGTCGTCAAACTCACGTCCAGGACCCGTTTAGGTATTGAGTTTGGTCGTCCATGGGTTTATTCAAATACCTTTACGTACATCATGCTGCTTCCCATGTGTACGCAAAAAAAAAAAGAAAAAAAAAGGGGGGGGTAATTTTGATTTAAGTTTTA
>CAUZXS010000441.1:47500-68479 GCA_963585895.1 Sepioteuthis lessoniana
ATCAAAAATTGGAACATAGCATACTGTTTACATCATTTTTCCCAATTTTGTCCCTTACTTTTGGACGTTCCAAATTTGAAATAAATAAATAATTGTTATAATTCTTTTTCTATCCTTTGCAAATGATTCAAATTTTAGTATGTTATTATGGATAATAACGACTAACAGTTGTCAAAATTTCAGCTTTTCACAGTTGTTATTTCTAACAAATATTAGGTTTTAAAATTTTGTCCCTTAGTTTTGGATGCTATTATATATATATATATATATATATATATATTATATATAATATATATATATATATATGACATTGGCATAATGGTTAAAATGTTCGCCAATACCCCGGGTTCAATTTCAGGTCGAGTCATACCAAAGACTCAAAAAATGGTGCTTGATGCCTCCTTGATTAACACTCAGCATTATAAGGTAAGGATCAAGGGTAAAGTGGAGCAATCCAGGGAAAGGAGTAGCGCCCTCCCCTACACCTTGGTGTAGTAGCTATCGAAAAGGCAGCCCTCGAGTTACCATCGGCTTTGGTCGCCAACTTTACTTTACTTACTATATATGTAAATGTATATCTTGTTTATATACATATATATATATATATGTGTGTGTGTGTGCGCGCGCACATATATATAAATATATTAATGTCCAAAAATGAAAATATCAACTTGACCACTCGGCTAGAACTGCAGACAGGTAAGACCCATTCCAACGTGTATCCTGCATAAGACACTAAACTATCTGAAGGTAAGTTTCTGGTCATGCTGGAGATTTTTGGAATGTGGAGCACCCATTGATTGCCATTGTAGGTCCACGCTGGCCCAGAGTAGTAGCATCCGATAGAGCCCTCTTTATGGGAATAGTTGAACTAATCTGCTTATTTATGCTAAACTGAATTACTTGAAATAGAAGTGTAATGTAAAGTATGCACCGATGCTAAATTGAACTGCTTGAAATGAACATTTGGTATTGAAACTTGTAAATCTTGAGATTAATAAAAAGCCATCGCTAGTATTTTGTGAATCGGAAAAAAAAACCTAATCAATCTTTACACTCCGTTGACGCCTAGACATTGATATCATGAAACGACAATGTGTGGGAATGGCAGTATGACAAGAAAACCAAAACACTATATATATATATATATATGTGTGTGTGTGTGAGTGTGTGTGTGTGTGTGTAAAATTATCTATATATTGTACATGTCAATTTATATGGTATATGCAAACATAACTATGTATAACACACACGCACACACACACACACATCCATATATATATATATATATATATATGTATGTATGTATGTATGCACGTATGTATGTGTTGTGCGTATGGATGACGGCCGTCTGCCAAGGCGATTATTCTATGGTGAAATATGAGAAGGAAAGGGAGGGGCATTAAAACCGAAGAAGAAATTGAAGGACTATTTGTGGACCAATGGGAAGTAAGTGGCTGAAACTGATTCACGAAAGCATAGAATCCTTTGTGAATATCCGTATGCAGTACAGCGCTTACAAACGTCTGATTCGCAAAGGCGAACGGGGTCCAGCACTGGCTGCACAAAGTCACCATCCTAACAGTGACATATGTGGAAACCGAAACCGAGAGGACAGCCATCAGTGTATATATATATGGAACATATATCAGATGAATATATATATAATTGATGTATAAATATATAAGCTATAAGTATATCATCATCATCATGTCGTGCTGGTAGCACGGATATCCCTGACCCTCTCTTTCCACTTTTCCCTATCGTTCATCGCCTCAGGCAGGTCTTCTGGACAATATCCCGTATCCTCACATAGTTGCTGAATGTATGTTCGTGCTGGTCGTCCTGCTTTTGCACGGCCATATGTGGGGGTCCATAAGAGTACATCACTTATGAGTTCGTCCCTGCTTCTCCAGCAGCGTCCTGCATGTCTGGTTTAAGCATATATATATATATATATATATATAGTAAAAATTGTGTATGAATATATAAGTACGTGCATATATATATATATATAGTATAAGTATGATTGTATATTATATGCATCTATATACTACATATATTGGTTTGAAAGGAACAAAAAAGGAAAGCCCTCGAAGCGATTAATTAAAACGACGGAGAGAACAGCCAAATGGCTGAGGATAAAAAAAGTTGCTCGTAGGATAAAAATAAACATAATGTAACATACATAGCAGTAAAATGTTTTGTAACGTTTTTTTCTCTTTAGAAGTTTTTTTAGCAAGAGCAAAAAAGGAAAAAATGAGGAAAAAATAAAGGAAAAAAATCTCACAAAACCAGACATCCTAGTTCGGCGAGAGCTGAGTACTTAACAAGAAGACAAAAGCTGTGTAAATGAATAATTTCGAGCAACCCATATGTTAAAAAAAGTGCTAGTGTCCTCGTAGATCACCAAAATCGACAGATCCGCGTATTTGATTGGTTGTTTGTAACAGTATGTTGTTAGAAGACACAAAACTCTCCAGGGAACCAAGCAAAACATCACTGACGACACCCTGCGGCGCGAAATGTATTAAGGCGTATATTTAAAGTATATATATATATATATATGTTGTGGCCTTGTTAGGGGCCAAAAAAAAAGACACATTATTTACAAAGAACCGTAATATAACATATACAAATGAGACGGTTACCAGTGAAACTCTTTGGTTTGACTGTCAAGGCCGTCTGCTGGAATATTGCTTTCTGCCTAAGAGTAATATCACGAAATATCAAGAGAAAAAACTTTCTCTCCAGGTTGGTAGATTTTTTAATATATACATATATATATATGATTCAATTTATAGTATATGTGTGTGGGGGGGTTGTGTGTGTGTTTGGTAGATAGATAGGGACAAACTGATATATATATATATAATTTAATTCTAATATACATATATATGTATATATATAATTTAATTCTAATTTACATATATATGTATATATATATATATGTCTGTGTGTGTTTGTTGATTGATAGGAACTATCTGTGATTTGAAACTTAGTGAAATCTGCTGGTATACAAAATACAAAACCATGGCAAATGATTTTACTGATTCTCCAAAATATTAAGAGATTTTTTAAAAATGTTCTCCACTATAGATAATTGTAATCTCTTGAACCCAGAGTTCATTGCACATTCATTTCTATTTTTGGTTAAGTCTTGACCCACTGGCTTATGTAACATGAACATGTCTATTAATGATGACTTCTCATTATTCTCTTTGCGAGTGTCAGAGATAGATAGATAGATAGATAGATGTTTGGTTGGGTTGTATTTTATGGCATATCAACCATTGTAGATTATTTAATGCCAAATCCTGTATATACATATATATTCAAAGATATATGATTTGTAAACATATTTTGTAGCAAACATTTTTAAACGAACCTGAACTCATTTTTTGCCACAGGTTTCAATCATTTCTGTCTAACGTGAATAATTCTATTTACTATTAATCATTTGTTTGCACACATTTGAATGAATATACGTCTGATTTGTAAAGGAATAGTTTGTAGGTAATTTCATTCTTAAATGAGTGAGAACTAATTTCTTTGTATTTCTAGTATTGCAATTCTTTGATCCCAGTTAAATAGTTTCAATTATTTCTATCAAACACTAATAATTCTATTCAATATTAATCATTAAAAATACGCATCTGCGTAATTATTATAACCTCAAGGGTAAGGATATAGATGTACATTTTCTTTTTAAAGTAGAGGAATTATATTTTGAATTGAATTACCATGAACAGAAAATCCGGCGAACACTTGCGCGCGATATACGGAAACACTGTCTTCTGTAAAGAGTATGGATGTAACTTGCAAGACAAATTCAGGTCAATTCGGCCATGCAATTACCATGACTAGTTAACTTGGCATCACTTGTGTACAATGTGGACTGTTGGCTCAGTGATAGAGTTTCAGCTCCCCATTTTTTGGTCGCTGATTCGGTCTCCAGTAGTGGAGATCACAGTATATACTACTGATGAGACCTAGTAAGGTCAAAACAGCTGTCCAGTGTTTCCATATGTCGCAAGCAAGTCTTCAACGTATTTTCTGGTCATGGTAATTTAATTATTTTCATTTATATATATACTTTCTGCGTTTTGGGTGTACTAATGGTTATGTGGACAACTTCTTTTTAACAAAATTCACTGCTTGTAAAATTAACTTCTAATAGAAATTGATTCTCTTTTCAAAGAAATTCAATTATTACTGAATTTGAAGGATCTGTTTGCCCCACAGTAGAGAGAAGTATATAAGGAAACCCAAAGAGCGAATTCATTTTACCAGTCTATCAGTCTATTTTAAAGCCAATGATCTACGGCTAGTTATTCACAATCATCATCATCAAGTCACGCTGATAGCATGGATATCCTTAACTCTCTCTCACCCTCTCTCACTCTCTCTCTCTCTCTCTCTCTCTCTCTCTCTCTCTCTCTCTATCTATCTCTCATTCTCTCTCTCTCCTATCATCCATCGCCCCTGAAAGATCTTCCAAACTACATCCTGTGTCCACACAGAGCTAATGTAAATAAGTTCTTGCTAGTTTGCCAACACTAGTACGTCCATGTCTAGGGGTCCATAGAAGAACATCCTCTTTGCATCAAAGTAATTTTGTACTGGATTTGACTTCGAGTTCTGAAGCTGATTTTTTTTAACCCTGGTGCCAGAATTCCAATCTCGGCAAATGCGCCCCTTGTTTACCTGTGCTAAGGGTTATGTGGTTTGGACATACAGTTTGAATTAGTCATGGTAATCTTTTGTTAGCTGTTTTTTCTTCATCAATAGATGCCACACTTATAGATTATTAGCAGTTGTTTCTTGCCTGAACTATTTGATCCTGGCCATTGACCTGTGAGGTTCTTCTGCCCAGCATCTGATTAAACATGCCATTGACCAAACTTTGGATTCATCCACCACGCTGCTTCCAGTAGCTTTCAGTGATATAAACTTAGAAATAAATAATAAAAAAAAAAGGCTTTCACCTTTTCCCAAAACCCTGGAACCAAATAACATTTTCATGAACAAGTCCTTTTTTTACTCACTCATGTTTTTATTGACTTTCCTAAGAAAATTTATCTTTTTTTCATAGCTATGTGAAAATAAATGACACTAAATCAAAATTCATAGCCATACCATAATCTTTATCAATAGTGACCTTTCCTTAAATCTAGAAGTATTGTGTAGATAGCAAAATACATCACCCATAATCTCATGTTACTTAGCATGTAACACACGTAGCATGATGCCATGGTAAGGTCTGATAATAAAGACAAGCTTTAAAAGATTGTCAGGGTTTATACGAAAGCTCATTACTACACATAGAATAAATGCAGGTCCTCAGAAAAACAAAACAAAACGCGAATCACGTAGATATGAAGAGCGGCTATAATATACTGCGGTAGGGTCCATTTGGTTATTTTCTGCATAGTTAACAATATCCATTTCGATTTTTTTTTCACGACAGGTGAAGTATTGGGTGATGAATCGCTAGAAGAATGTCCATGCATAATCTTCCGTAACTGTTTCGACATGGAAGATAGCGTTAACTCGCTGACAGTAGCTTTGACCAATTTTTCGTTATCCTTGGTGATATTAGCACTCTTTAGTGCTCTGAATACGAGTACAGGTTCTGGTAAAAGAATGTTAAAGTCTTTTAATTTGGCCAAATTCAATCAAAAAATCTTCTAATGATGTCCCAGGCGGTCTCTGATAATTTTCAAATGTTTCGTATGCTCGCAAGGCAGACTGGTTTATATCTTCCAGAAAACGTGTATCCAGTTTTTTATTTAACTTTTTCGTTCCATCCTCAGAATTAAGAACTGCAGTATCTAATTCCAAAACAGCTTCTCGCGCAATTGCTTCCAATGACAAAAACACCATGAGGGCTCATTTTGCTTTATCCAGTGACGTGGCTAATTTCCATATTTGCATTTCTTTTCTCCATGTACTGTATTTATCTTTAAGCAATGCAGGTGGAGGAAAATATTTTGAAGCCATTGTGTCTTTTAACTCTGCTACCATTGTTAAAAACAAAGAACTCAGACTTTAACACTCTGCATACGGAGACGCCTTTATTATACCCTCCTTCTTACACTCGCACATAAACCAATATGGCCGTTTGTTTACTTCCAGTCATCGAATAATGCCTTCTCTTCTCGAGAGTACCAAGGGAGATAATTTGCATGCTTAACAACAGGCTTGGGCCAGCTCCAAACGCAAGAAGGGAGAAGTCTGTGACACTTTCCTTCCATTCTGTGTGCTATCGCGAGCATGCACCTGAGTGAAATTCCCACAAATCCACCAGGAATGCTGAATCATCTACTCACATTGGCCAACCCAGTATCTCAGTCAACAAGTTCTAGCAGTTCCCTTTCTTGATCAGCAGCTTCCCCTGACTTATATCGACGACTCTCTCCTGTCGACTGCCCTGTTCTGTCGACTGTCCTGGTGTATTCTGCTTTCCTCTCTGTTCTCCTTAGGACCTTCCTTCCCTTGTCCTCTTTCGGTCTCGTGTGAGATCTCGCACACAAGACTTTTGTGTGGGTTTTGTGCCAAAACAGACAAAGGCATCTTCTGACTGGCACTTACCCACACCCACACAGCGAATGCCAAACATCGTGTCACATTATTCTAAAAAGGTATAAGTTCTATTGATTATTTTCTTATTAGAAAATAATCAAAAAATTCTTTTAAAATGTATTTGTGATGTAACTTCTAAGATTTTATTTTTGGGAATAAATCTGAATCTATGAAAAAGGCACTTTACACAAAATTTCAAGAAATTTTACTTGGTGTTTGAAGTATCTGATGAATGATTGATATCATCTTCTTCACCAGTATCCACTCGACAAAGCTACACCAAAAAAAAAAAAAGATTTAAAAATTCCCAGAAGTTACTTGTAGGCATTCTCAAACCCCACAAATCAGTTCTTGTTGTGGTTAACTAATTTCTGGCTATTACTTAAGTCATTTATTTAAGTAGAAGTCAGTTAATTAGGACATCAATTTAAAAAGGTGCATTAAGAATTGTGGGGCAATTCTAGTTTTGATTTCTACTTTGTTGTCCCTTTGCAACATTGTTTGGTTACATCCTTATTTTTTTTTATTTTGTAACACTTTACCTAGAATAGCCAACCAGCCAATTTCATTTCACTGGCCAAAAAAACTGAATATTTTCACAAAAAGAGTAACTGACCAACAATATGCAGTAATTTATTCTCCACTTTCACAAAAACAAATAAAATTTTAGAATAATGAATTTTTCTCGAGTCAATTAGCGTTTTATCTCAGAAAACTATCAACATGATCTTATTTACAGATCACTGCACTGAGAAACTTTTTTTTACTAGACAGTGTGTTTCCTTGGACAATCTTTTTGATTCAGGTTAATCTTGGCAAACCCAATTTAGCCCATTTATAGACATGTTTTGACTAAAACATGCTTCTGCATACGTTACACATTCTTCAAAATTTTACACAATTTGCAATTCTCAGCCATCAAAAATTTGATGACAGACCTCTGTTCAAGCCTGGAGCACTTTGATTTGTTGTCATTTTGAATTGCCTCAAAATGAATACTTTTTGTGATATTAGAATAATTTTTGCTAGAAACCAATTTCAAATAACGCAGAGTTTACATTTTGGGGAACAAAAAACTATGTTGCTTTTTTCAAAAAATTTCCCTAATTTATTGAATGACCCTTGAACTTATTCCTTGTTGACAAATCCGAAGATATCAGCTCCAGATCTCTTTGATATGAGATCAGTTTTCTTTCTATTAAGAAGTGAATTTATGAGCTGATCAACTTTGAAAAATTGTGGCTTTGCAGTTAGGAATTTAGTTTCATCTAGAAGCCAATCAGGATACAAGGGCTAAAATTTTCCTGCATACCAACTAGGATGCAGCATTAGATTTTTTCAAGTTAATTTAATTTCCACTAATATGCACCACCTATTTCAATAGATGTGTTTAAACTCTCAAGCATAAGAAAGGATTGCAGCTCAGTTGACTGATTTTTCTATTGTTTTACTTAATGAGGTGTGGTTTAATGTTTAGTTAACTGGTTTCATTAATCTTTACCACTGATGAGGAAGTTTGATACTCACTCGGTTTTGAATGGAATTTCCTAGAATATTTGTCAATTTTAAAGTTTTTTTCTTTCCATCTTTCAGTAATTCGAATTCAGATGTTTTATTTTAAATAACTGTAATATGTTCTTCATAAAATAAAAAGAATCCTCTGGTATATATTTGAAGTATCGATTGAAAACGTATTAAAAAAAAACTGTTCGATATTTTGGTAACATTTACGAAAGAAAAACCACCTGCAAAATTTATCAAAATAATGATTACAAACTTTGTGATATCAGGTTTTTAAAAAATGCATTTTTGTATCAAGTTGCAATAGAGAAAAACAGTAATGATTTTACTAAAATTTATAAAATGAAACTAATTTTTAAAATAAATTGAAATAATAAACATACCTTTTCAATATAAAATATTAGACTGGTTTCTTAAGAATTTATTTTTACATGTGATCAATATCTGTGTATAGTGTAATTTACAGCAAAAGAATTACCCCAATAAAAATACTTTTTAAAGAAATAGATGAAAAAGAATTTTTTTCAATGTTTACTAGATCCACAATTATTATTTAAATCAAAAACAATTAAAAGATATCAAGAAAAAAATAAATTATATGTATTTTTATCATTTGAAGTCTGTAGGCTATTGTCATTTTAAAATTTACCTTTTGGCCTTCTTCAGGTATTTTGTATAAAACTAGGGAACCTACAGAGAATTCTGATCTGAACCTTTTAATGGATCTCTTTTATCTAATTCCATAAACCATAACAAGGTACATGTGTAAGTATTCCTAGTTATTTTTACCTGGTGTCAAGATTGAATCTCTAAATGATTTCACTTCCAACTTCTTAAACCAAACACATATATCCATTATGCCATATGCCCTTCAAGACAAGTTAAAGAAAAATATTCTCATTTAAAAAAAAAAAGCCACAAACATGGAGTAATGAAGAGTGCTTCTGGTGGTGTGGTGGTTAGCAAGCTTGGCTAGCAAGCCTTCACAAGTGAGTTCAAGTCTCATTGGGTACCCGATTCATACGGCCTTCTGCCACATTTAAGCAAAAAGCTTTGTAAATTACAACATTGAGTAACAAATCAGATATTTCATCAGTAACATAGAAATTCTTTCAGGCAATGAATTTCTCGAATGTATACATCACTTAAAGTCCAAGGGAAGTAACTATTACACCAAATGAATTGCCACCCTTGAGAACCTGTAGTTTTTGAAAAAAAAGGCTACATTAAAGATTTCGAGTATTGATTTTAAAAAAATTCGATTAAATTCATTGACAAATGGTTTTCATTGTTACAAGTACATGGCAAATGATTTTTACTATAAAAATGCGTTGCCAATGAAATTATTTTACATGCATTTTTATAGAATTGTGTTGTATACTCACAACCAAAATGATATCAAAGCAACAGTACATATACAAACACAGGCGAGAACAAATCACAGACGGAAACAGGAGGACTCCGTTGTTCAGGTACGAACGTTTATTAACTACTGGACTTCTTCGACACGAGGAGAGAGACACAATTCTTAAAAATCTTTCGTAATCATACTATGCTAACAACACCCAAACGCTCGGCACGTCCCGTGGAGTTTTAGATCTCAATTCATCTTCGCTAGTCGGGACCCGAAAAACCTAACCGTATGCCTTAACAGTCGAAACCCCAACTACTCGACTCCATGGCAGAGAACTCAATTCTCTATGCCTCAAATGGCAGAGACAAAAATTATCTGCCAGCCTGGCCTACAGTCAACTCCCAACTAACGTCTTTTTCAAAATCCCCAAATTCTCAACCCATCGCTTCGGGGCATGACGTCATTCACACTCCAGTCCCATTTCCTATGTGGGGTTTATTATGACAATTGTGATGGTATTTGTATTCGTATGCTGTTCCCATTTAGCTTTTTTCTCTATATGCTTAGTTAGTGTTCATGTGGTGCATCCATATAGTAGAACTGACACAACCACTGCTTGAGAGAAAATGCGTTTTATTTTATCGGACAGGTCTGACTTCAGTATGATCAATAACGTATCAATAGCAATCCATGCCTTCGCTAGATGCATATAGATGCCATTTTCAATAGATGAGACACTGCTACCAAGGTACGTGAACGTGTCCACTGATTTCAGAGAACTTCCATTTAGAATGGAGACGTTTCCTTTTTATTAAAACATACGTATTTCAATTTGTCTACTTTCACATGGAGGCCAATGCCACCTGCTGCCTGCTCCAGACTATGCAGCAGGGTTTCAGCTTGGGTAGGTATATTTGCAAGAAGTACTGTCATCTGCATAGTTTGCGTCTATAATAATTTTCATTAGATCTCTCAACGTTTTAAATACGTAATCTAAGCAGATTATGAACGGGTATGGGGGCTAATGTATCCCCTTCCAGAACACCAGCAACAATGTCAAAGAAGTCTGTGTCTCTATCCGGTGAGTGAACTTTTACTTACATGTTTTTATAGAGCATTATTATGGTTGTATCAGTTTCTTTGGGGAGTCCATAGGCTAGAAGTATTTGCTCCATCTTCCCTCTGACTATTTTACCTTGGAAAAATCTACAAATAGGAGAGTCACCTCCAGGTTTTTTGCATGAATTCCTTCTAGGATTTAACAGACTGTCAGAATCTGTGATGTAGATCGCTTTCTCCAAAAACCATTTTAAACCTTTATAAACATTTCCTCAATTTCTGGTTCGATTCAGTTGAGTAGCAGAGTAGACCCTGTGGAAATTATAGCTATGTCTTGGCAGTTCTTGGCAATTTCAAGGTCATCTTTTTCTAAGAAAAGAGTAGTACCAGAAGTCACTGAATTTTCGTGATTTCCATATTCCTAGATGAATTTCATGAAGACCAGCAGCTTTCTTGTTTTCAATTTTTATTAGTACTACAAGTTTTTTCTTGGGTAAACTGCCCTAATTTGACGTGTAGTAGATTATTTTTGCGATGGGTTTATCTGTAAGTCTTGGGGAGTTTGCAAGCAGATTATTGAAATGTTCTTTCCACATGTATTCATCTCGGATAACGGCTTTTAGTTTTGCTCTGGAAGTGCTCTTCCTTTTACGCACTTCATTTAATATCTGCCAAGCTATTCAAGATTGTCCATCTTCTACCAAGTTTTTAATTTTATTGATCTGGACTTACATATATTCTATTTATTCTTTTTGGCATGTGTTAATTAGTTCTCTTCGTACCTTCTTAAGTTTCTGAGTTCCTTTTATTACATAGGGACATTGTTTTCACGATGTTTCATTTTTTCCTAACTACTAATGTCTTCCAAGGAATTCTGTTAGGCTATTAATTTGGTTGGTATGAATTCTGCAGCTGCTTCCATGAGGCCGTTAACAAAGTTCTCATATTTGTCATTTGGAGTAAGTGTTTCAGATATCTTCTGAAATGCATCGAATTTGTTTCTTAGTGTTATTAAATATTTATTGTTAATATCTATTATTTGCATACGTGTAGGTCCATAGTTTTCCCTCTCTTTTCTGGAAAATAGTACTTAGATGTGTTAATCTATTTTCACGTGAGAAAGCTGTTAGATGTTCTCCATTTCTGTTTGATGAGTTGTGTAACCAGAATTTTTTGTTTTCATCTTTAGCTATGATTACAACATTGTGTTTGGGGATGCTACAAACAAAGGATGATAGCTGGTTGTAGAAGGTGATGAGGTCTGTTTCATCACTTGCATTGGTAGGACTGTAGCAGAAAATAATTGTTGTGTTGGGGTTACCATTAAACATAGCTACCATCATTCTTGGTTGTATTTTCTTGATGCTATTAAGTGATGTTTGGGTGTCAGGACTGAGAAGCATTCCTACACCCCAGTGATGGCATTGATAGTTTTTTCATGCAGACGCTCAGATGAATATCCATCCTTTGCCAGTATCATGGTATTCTATTCCTACTTTGCTAGGATAGTATCTGCTCTTGTGTGCATATTATGTCTATATCATGCTCTGTCACAGACGCAGTCAGCTCAGTTTGTTGTCCTATTCTATTTAAAGTTCTAACATTAAATATCACTATATGTACTGTGCTTTTGCATTTAGGTAATTTTTGTTTGGGCTTGACTTTGAGTTCTGTAGCTGGTTTTTCAAACACTGGGGCCAGAGCTCCAGCCTTAGCAGAACGCACCTCTTTTTTACCTGTGCGAAGGGCAATGCAATTTGGAAATATAGTTTGAGTAAAAGTCATAGTGATATTTCAATGGCTTTATTTTTATCTCATCAATAGACACCACCTTTATAAATGAGTAGCTGTAGTTTCCTGACTGAACTATTTGATCTTGGCCATTGACCTGTGGGGTTCTTTCACCCAGCATTAGGTGCAGCATACCATTGACCTGCCTTACTTCACACCCACCATGCTCCTTCTCATAGCTTCTGAAGTTTAAAAAAATCCCCTTCATATTCCTTATGTTTTAACTTAATTTAAAAGTTGGTCACATGCCTTCAAAGAAGATTTGAATTGTTTGGCATATATCCAGTAAAATCATAACCCCCACTCCATAATAGTTTTTACAGTATATCCACTCCTAAATACACAGAATGATTAAAATTTAAATATAATAATAATAATAATAATAATAATAATAATAATAATATCAGCAGCAAAAATAATAACCACAACAGCAATAATTGAAAAACAATTATTTTAAAAAGAAAAAATAAAGAAAAGAAAAAATCATGCAAATAAAAAAAAAAGTAAACGAAAAAAGATTTATGTGGCTACTCACAAAAGTTTCAGCAATACCAGATCAAAATGTAGGTGCCAATTTGGAGATCAGATTGATTGATTTCACTCACACCAAAGTGAAATTGCTTTTGTTTTTTTTTTTGTTTTTTTTTGTTCTTGTGTTTTTTCTTTTCTTTCGTCTTTCATCCTCTTTATCCTTTCATTTAGCAGTAAAAAACCTACAGGCGACTATATTATTTGTCAACTTTACCAAGGCCTTTGATTCCATTCACAGAGGGAATATGGAATAAATACCAAAAGAAACCGTCGCAGCCATAATGATTCTCTATAGAAACACCAAAGAGAAAGTACGTTCTCCGGATGGAGACACAGACTACTTCAACATTGTAGCAGGAGTACTGCAAGGAGACACACTAGACCCATGCCTCTTTATCATCTGTCTAGCCTACATGCTTAGAACATCTATCGATAAAATCCAAGAAAACGGTTTTAAAGCTAACAAAAAAAAGAAGCAGAAGGTATCCCGCAAAAACAATAACCAATGCCGACTACGCCGATGACATAGCTCTTCTGGCAAATGCACCTGCCCAAGCCAAAACCCTATTGCATAGTCTGGAACGAGCCCCCACAGGCATTGGCCTCCATGTGCTTTAATAAAGCTAGTAGACAAGTTCACCTACCTAGGAAGCAGTGTCTCATCAATTGGGACAGGCATCGACATGCGACTAACAAAGGCATGGACAGCTATCAACAGGCTATCGGTCATATGGAAGTCAAACCTGACCGATAAAAAGAAACGCAGTTTCTTCCAAGCAGCGGTCGTGTCGATACTGCTATATGGATGCACTACACGGACACCAACTAAACGGCTGGAGAAAAAGCTTGAGGGCAAATACACAAGAATGCTGCGAACAATATTGAACAAGTCCTGGGGTCAACACCCCACAAAGCCACAGCTATACGACCACATACCTCCCATCACGATAACTATCAAAGTTAGACAAACTAGATACGCAGGACACTGCTGGAGAAGCAGAGACGAACTCATAAGTGATGTACTCCTATACACGCCTTCACATGGTCAAGCAAAAGCAGGGCGACCAGCTCAAACTTACATACAGCAGCTCTGTGATGATATGGGATGTAGTCCTGAGGACCTGCCAGAAGCGATGAAAGATAGGGAGAGGTGGCAAGAGAGGATCAGAGATATCCATGCTGATGGCACGACAAGATGAGAGATTATTATTATTTTTGTTGTTGTTGTTGTTGATGATACTGGTATTATTCATTATTACATTTAAATTTTAACGCGTGTACAAATATATGAAATGTTATTACAATTATGCTGAGACAATAATTTTTATTACAAAGATGAAGTAGCCAATGAAAATGTATTGATATGATTTGGATGATAAGAAAATGGAAATGTTTTTATATGGTAAAAATGTTTTTCGTCTATGAATTGTGTTGACAGTAACTTTTGCTATTAAACAAAAGAAACAAGAAAGAAAGGGATAGAAGAGATAAAGTGTTGCAAATTTTAGTGCAATTTGCAGGACCCTATCTGAGAGAGTGTCCGGGAAAAAAAAGTTCTTTGAATTTGAGTATTTTTCTTTTCTTTTTTTGTTGAAATGTTTCAGTGTTCATTTAATTTCAAGTCTTCTTTAAAGTTCTTTTCGGCAGAATTCTCGGTTGAATTTTCTTTCAGTTGTTTAATTTTCAGTTGTTGGTAGAATTTTGGTAGTTGACTTTTGTTTAATTTTACTTTTATTTCTTGGGAAGTTTCTTGCCTGTTGAAATACGTATCAGCTGTTCAAGAACTGAGTGACAAAACCCTTCTGCTGGCTTTTTTTCGTACCTTTACAGTTGGTCCCCGAGTTCATACTGAGGGTCCCAATAGTAGTTCTCAGCAAATAGTAGGAGGTAGCTTTTTGGGGCCGTATTGTCTGGGATTACTTCTCCCTTTTCCACTCTGGCCGAATCAAGTGCTGCACATGATCGGCTTGATTTTTTCTTAGAAATAAATTTTTATAAACTTACCAGAAATAACAATATCCGAGCAAGCTATTTCTTACACCAGCTAATTGATACCAACATTTTCCTTCAATCTAACCAACACACTTTTGAATACCTTAATTTCAACCCTAATCCACACCAATAAACCATGTCTTGAATATCTCACCAACTCTAACCCTGTCTTGAATATACTTATTCTTAATAAGAATAATACTTAATTACCAATACCTAAATCAAACCCTTCATGCAAACTATTACCTAAACCCTAATTATGAGCACTAAAGCTAATCCCTAACACCTGCCTCTTCTTTCTATTCCTAATTCCAATCTGTAACCTGAACCATAGATCTAAATTCTGAACCCAACCTAAAACCTATCCAAGTTAATTTTTAGAAGATATCTAATAAGACACAGATGGTTAATCACGGTCATTTCATTACAATTCTCATCTTTTTCTTTTGAAAGAAAAAAATTTTAATTAAACAATTTCTTTGAAAGAATAAAATGTCCGATTTTTTAGATTAAATTTCTTGACAACATCTAAGGATTTTAAAATATGAATATATACTCTAAAATCAGACAAAACATTGAAATTATTGAAAAAAAAGAACATTTACCATGATTTTGTTGTTGACTTTCAAATAAAAATGGAAAATGCCAAGAGACAATGCCATAGACAATATAATAAACAACGGGTATGTCAATACATCAATCCAAAAGGCTGGAGTTCCTGGCTTTCCAGGTTGTATTGAACATACCACTATGTTGTGGGATCAAATAAAAATGGCGAAAAATAATAAAACCGAACTCCATGTCATTTGGTTAGATCTAGAAAACGCATATGACACCAACTACTTGAGAAAGCAATGGAGTTCTTTTGGGTTCCAGAGGACATTAAAAACCTCATATCAACGTACTTTAAATGTACTTATGTGAGGTTTTCAAATAATAAATATTCAATTAACTGGCAAAAGTTGAATATTGGCATCATGATAGATTGTGTTATCTCTCCACTACTTTTCGTATTGGTATTGGAGATGATATTATGTAGTGCCGATGTCAACACCAATCAAATAACCAGTCCATCTATGAAGGCTTTTATGGATGATGTAACTCTAATTACAAAATCCAGATCACACATGGAACAACCGGTGACTCGCCTCCAAGAGCTCTTCAAATGGGCTGCTATGAAAATAAAGCCTTCAAAGTGCCGAAGTTTATCGTTACTGAAAGGAAACTGCAAAGAAATAAAGTTTTCTGTAGATGGAAATGAAATCCCTATGATCTGCAAAAAAAGCGTTAAGAGTCTCGGTCGCTGTTACTCCCTACCACTTACTGATCGACATCGTTGGCAGGACATAAGAAAACAGCTACAAAATGGATTATGCTCCATTGATAAATATGACCTCATGAACAAAGATAAAATATGGTGCATTTATTTGGGATTAATTCCTAAATTAGCATGGCCATTGCAATGAGGTATCACTTACAAAAGCTGAAACAATGGAGTGGTTAATCAGTAAATTTATTTTTAAAAAATGGTTGGGAGTATCTAACTCCTTAACGAACGTAGCACTATATAGTTCATCAACAAAACTAAAACTTCCAATGTTGTTACTTGTTGAGGAATATAAATTAGGAAAAGTGCGTCTCTTCCAAATGCTGCATGACTCTTGCGACCCACTGGTGAAGAATGCCCAGCCTTCTGTGATAACCAGTTGGAAATGGAAATCAAAAATAGTTGTTGATAATGCAGAATCATTGGCACGATGGCAAATGGAAAAAAAAGATATAGGCCTACATCCAGAGCGTTGGTGGTCCAAAGAATCCACGTTAAACAGAAGAAAAATAGTGTCGGAAGAAATTCATCATCTTGAGGAAGTTAGGCATTTTGCTACAGCTGTAAGACAAAGGAAACAGGGCGCATGGACCAAGTGGGAAAGTACAAAAGACAGAGTTGTCACATGGAGAGACCTCAAGCACATGGAACCAAAGAAATTAAATTTCCTCATAAAAGAAGTCTACGACGTCTTACCAACACCAGTCAACCTTCATGCTTGGGGGGTTAACTACATCCAACCAATGTAGAACAGGTGGGAAAACTCCGAGCCTCAAACATATTCTCACTGGATGTGAGTACGCTCTAAGAAGCTACACTTGGAGACATAATGAAGTCCTGGAGATTTTTTCTGAGGTTTCGAAAACATCTTGTGAGACTGCCAATAAAGCTCTAAATATTATCAACAACAGAGCAATTCAGTTCGTTAAAGAAGGAAATATTTCAAAACTTGCACGTAACAATATGCGTAAACCTTCATTACTTGAGGGCTGCACGAACTGGTACGTAGCAACTGATTTAAAACATGACTTCATATTTCCAATTGAAATAGCGTTAACGACAAAGCGACTAGATATTGTCATTTGGTCCGTTAAAGCCAAAAAAGTTTTCCTTATTGAGTTAACGGTCCTTTTTGAAGAAAATTTTGACTGGGCACAGCAGCGTAAGTGGAAAAATATGAGGATCTGCGAGAACAGTGTGTCAGAAATGGCTGGATAGCAAATGTATTTTCTATCGAAGTCGGATGCAGAGGTTTTATTGCCAACTCCGTTTTCTTGACTAATCTTGGACTTCTTCCATCAGACAAGAGGAAATATATGGAAAAGATCCAAGATAAGGCTCTAACTGCATCAGCGTGGATCTGGCAATCCCATAGAGTGACAACAATCTGACAAAGTCTGGTGGTGTCGTGAGATACTACTGGGGCACTCTGGGCTAGTGGTAATGATGCTTTGACCCCGAAACCATGCCTGAACCCAGAGTCATCATCTGATGAAGGCTTTGTTAGAAGCACTGATGTTGTATAAACATCAGTTATTGTATGATATCTACTCATTGACATTATAGAAAAAACAAAATACACATAAACAAGTAATAGACACTTTGTAATTAAAAAACTAATGACTACCTCATTTTAATGATGAATCTTATCAATAACATTTATTTTACTGCATTGGGTAAGACATGTTTAAGGAGGCCCAAACACCTGCACTCATGGGTAACACAAAATATAGCCCAAGGACCTGTGATTACGGTCACACTAGCATAGGAGTCTGACTCCCCATTTGATGTAATGGAGGAAGGTCGTACTGCAGAGTTCAAACCATGATTTGGCTGTATCCTGTCTGAAAGCAAAAATACAGCTGATAGAGTAACAGATTGTAGACTTTAATCCCTTATCTTCAAATCCGTGTCATGTAAATAGCCAAAACAGAAACTCCCCTCACACACAACAATGTGTGTTTCATAAGTCAATATATTTTTAAAAATCAACAGGAGATCAGCAGGCAGAAATTAAATCCTTGATATTTATTTGTGCAAAGTAAAAATAATTTAGGGCACAAAATGTGGTCTTGACCATCACTAGCTTAACTAATCTCAATCAATGACCCTGTCACTCGTCAATTTTCCTTTCACCATAAGATCATGTTAATTATCAACACTTTCAAACTACATCCACCAAAATACATCAGTTGCTTCATGATTTTATTCACTTCCCACATTTACATTTATTACCGAATGGAATGAAAATGATTATATGAAATATAAAAATAAAATTCCCAATGACTTGAAAAATGGAAAACCCAATGATGTGGGTAGGGACAAAAAAGACTGAAAATTAGAAGAATAAACATTCAGCCTCAAAGATTTTCCACATCTCCAAAGTATTCAATTTTCTATCATCTGAAAGGGGAAGGAATCAGTGTTAACACTTAAAATAGGAGGTGCCCGTGGTGTAATGGTTATTGTCTTAGGAAATGGACACGGCAACATGAGTTCAAATCCTTGACGAGGCTGATTGCATTTCACATAGCACTAATACCCTTGGGAAAGGTATGAATCCTATTATTCTCCCTCCAGCTATGGATAAATAGTAGGACAGACTGGGTTTCTTCAGCCTTGGTGAGACAACTAGTCTAGGAGAAGGAAAAATCTCTGAATTCAAACCTGTTTAAACTCCGCTTAAAATTGACCTTGTGTCATATCCAGCCCGAGTGGAGGGGGTTGGTAAGTATGGTTAACACTTAAAATAGGGGGACTAAAAACATTAAAAAAAAACATATTGGTTTGCTCATTGAGCTATTCACTGTTAATGTATAAAAAAATAATTTAGAAAAAATGTGTCATTGCTTCTAATTTTAATTGAGGCATTCATTTTCAATAAACAATTTTCCAGTAAAAACAAGAAAAATTCATTAACAGCAAAATTTGTTTTTTAGGATTCATCAGTAAATTAGTGTATTACAATTATAATGTTAAAAAAAATATTAAATTAGCAAACATTTCATTAGTACAAATGCTGAACAATTTGTCCAGCCCGTCTTCCCAATGGTCATTTTTGGCAACTTTTTGCCACTCAAACATTTTATCCAAATGACAATGGACTTGATATAAAATTAACCCGCATTGATTAAAAAAAAATGAAAAAAAATTACAAAGTCTTAGAACTTTGGGGAATGTGGAGTACCTCTTTATATCTGCAGGTGTTTTCACCTCAAGGTTACATATCCATTGCAAGCTAGTGCTACTTGCTACTTTACAATATACTAACAGCAATTTTTGGCTTTAGTATTTCATTAGTAAAATTAGTTAACCAACAATTCCAATAATACATCATTAGTAGAACTAATTGATATTTTTTTTAAAAGCAAAATTATTTCTTTAATAGAAATAAAAGAATTGATGGACACGTTATAATAATTTAACAATCAATGAGTGTGTTTCTTTGAAATATCTTCATACAACAAATTTTTCCAAAATAAGAAATATTTGATTTTTCAGCAGAAAAACAAATAAAAAAGCAAAAATCTGAGATTAAATCCAAGAATTGTTGCTAACATACAAAATGAAAAAACATTAGAATTTCTAACAAACAACAATTCAAATGCAAAAAAAATGTCTATTTGTGACAAAAACATGAGGAATAAGTTTATGAAACAAGACAAAGAGATTCTGTTCAATGTTACCATTCTTTAATAAAGACCAATTATGGGCCCAAGCTGAAAATATGCTGTGTTCATGATAACAAAGATGAAGAAAGTCATGAAATAAATTACGCTTATTATTTTTGTTGAATTCTGTCTCAATTGATGTAATGGTTAAAAACCATTACGAGTAAGTTTGATTCTCACTGAGTGCCACAAACTGAACTAAACTTTGTAACTCTTATTCAGTTCCTTATAGCTTCATAGTTAAAATCTTAAAATTAAAAACCTGACTTATCTGATTAACCTTTGATATAGAACAAAACAGAAGAACCGTAAAATGTTTACAAAGTATCTATTATTGGTTTTTATTTTTCATTTTTTTTATTGTTTTAATCTTTTGACTTTATGATTGGTTTTTAGTTTTTGCCAAAAAACTTAAAAAAAGGATTTTAAATTTAAAAAAAAACAACAATAAATCACAACAAAAAATAAAATTCCAAGTTAATGAACTTTTTTATATCACAATATTTTTGTTTATGAATTTATAAAAATGTTTTTCATCCTCAGGAAGCTCCAGATACCCATTACATGAGTTTCCCATCATTCTATTTTTAAAAAAAAAGGAAAGAAAAAGGGTATAAAGGATCTCAACATTAAAAACCTTTTATCATTAGTATCTGATTTTATCTCCCTGAACCAAAAATATCTGTAGTTTTTATAGTCACTTTGTCCAAAAATATCAAGCTGATATGGTCAATAGCAATCATATTTTCTAGAATAAATATCATCCTTACTGATAGAAGATAGTCCAGATTAAAAATCATGGTAAGAGTAAGCCAAAACTTTTTCTCATTCCCCAATGATACTTGCATCGGAAAAAATAAGGTCGAAAAAGGTTTTGGCTTTAAGTTACTCTTACCACTCTTTTAACAAGTTGGATAGCATGAGGACAGCTGTAATAATAAAATGATAACAGTATCAGAAAATGAACGTCTAAAAGTGTTTGGCTTTGAGTTACTCTTATCACGCTTTTTAACCTGAACCAAGAACAAAGGTGGAGCCTCAGAAGTATTTATTTTTATATATATATATATATATGCTTCTTAGTATTTATGAGCATATATAGAGAGAAAAATTTAGTGAATTTTTTTTTACAGATTTTATATATATAC
>CAUZXS010000442.1:0-43215 GCA_963585895.1 Sepioteuthis lessoniana
GCTGCAGAATACACGACTGCATCTCTGCTGAAGGGAAAGGTCCCCGCCCAATGAGTGTCCTGGATATGACACTAAACAATCTAACGCTGACGCTTAAGTAATGCTGGAGATTTTTAGAATGTGGTGTACTCTTTTCATTGCCATCACTCCCAGGTCCACTTGGTCCCGGAGTGGTTGCACCTGAAAGGGTCTTATCTATGAGTCAGAAAAAAATGTTTGACATTTAAACTATGTACTTACGATAAATTGAATTGTTTGAAATAGAAATTTTTCTACAGTTAACTGTGTGTAAATAAAAAAAAAACACTTCTTATGCTAAACTGAATTCTTTCAATTTGAACTGTTTGATCATTTAACTGTGTGTAAACAAATGACTGATGTTTAATTAAATTTTTTTTTTATACTTAACAATACATGAAAACATTAAACTGGGTACAAATAAAAGATTGATAATCAATGGAATTATTCATAATCCCTTTAACTGCCTGAAATAAAGATGAGCTCAGGATCCTTTGAAAATGTTATCCAGAAAATATGTTTGCAAATCATAAATTTGATATATATATAGTCAGGAACTAACCTACTACAGTTTCGCCCAAGAAGCTCATCAGGGTACCTCATGGGGATTACTTACCCTGATGAGCCGCTTAGTTCCTGAGGTTTGTTCCTGACTCACGAAATAATTTTTGTCACTATTTTGCTCTACTTAGTATTGAGCACTTTTTTGCACTTGTAGCTTAGCAGCAATTACGGTGGGTTTTTTTTGGTTTTTTTTTACCAATTAATTGCGTATCTGTTGATTTTTTTCAATTGGTATGACAAGGTTGGCCTTTTCTCTTTTTTCCAATATATATATATATATATATATATATATATATATATATATATATATATATTTCCCCTAGACAGTGATTCGTTGTATATTTTTATCTTCGAATTACTTGCGTTTTTTTACCCTTACCTTAAGTATAATTATTCAATAAGTTATTTAATTTTATATATACACATATATAAAGGTTTTGGCATTAAATAATCTACAATGGTTGATATGCCATAAAAGCAAACCAAACTAAACCTTTAGTAAGGTAACCAGTGTAGAAGACCGACAGCTGACAATTCAAACCAGTTAAACTTTGCATAGAAATTGACCTTTTGCCACGCCCAGCCCATGGCAACCAGGGTAAATAGAAACATGTCTTCTGCACACGTAACCAAACTTAAGAGATAAAATGATTTTAATCATTGATTTTTATGCCCCAATGGCTTATCAAATGCAACTGAAAATACTACATCTTGAGTTGAAGGGAGTTTCCGTTGAATAGTGTCACATGGCCATGGCTAAAACATCGTAGTAAGCGAGTTCGAATTCTAGTCGCACCATCACGTTCACTTTTGGACTAATACCCATGGAAAATGTACGAACTCCCTTATCTTACTGCACTTAGTTATATAGTACCCCTACTGTCCTTTTACAAGGATGGCTTTGGCATTAAATTACCCATTAAATACAAAAACAAACTAAAAAAAAATATTGAGCTTAACCAGATGATAAATTGTTAAAAAGTTGATTCACTTATATGCAATTAGAAATCAATTCTATTTTTTTTTATTCAGCAAGTTGTTGGGTTCGGATATATCAATGTGCAAAGTTTGTTTTTTTCTTCAAATAACAATCAAAATATACTGTGATATTGCTGTGTATCTTTTTGAGTATTGATCGCTGTAAGAAGGGGTTCTCCATGGCGTTATGTCTAACGTGCTAGACTATGACATCATAGGAAGAGACTATGAAGATCCAGTCGAGCCATTTCGTTCACATTCGTACGAATACCCTTGGGAAAGCTTTCTTATCTCTTTTCCCCTAGTTATCAGTTTTATAGTACCACTACAGTTCTTCTTTTAGAATGGCCTCGACATTAAATAACCTACGTAGGTTATTGTGCCATTAAATAAAGAAACAGAAAGAAACAAAGCTGAATATGTAAAGGTTCTACATATTACAGGCTCTTTTAGTCGAGGGTGACTGGAAGGCTTCCTTTCCAATAGTTACTACACCGAGGTATAGCGGAGAGCGCTACTCTTTTCCCTGGATTGCTCCAATTTACCCTTGATCCGTACCTTAAAATGCTATGAGTTAAGCAAGAAGGAATCAAGTCCCATTTTTGAGTCTTTGGTATAAATCAAACTGGGATTGAACCCCGCTCTCCCGCACCGTTGCGTGCACTCTAACCATTATATATATATATATATATATATATAGTAAATATTTACGTCAAGACACCAAGATTTGGGTCACTGCTTTATATATATATATATATACATATAAAATATATATAAATATTTACGTCAAGACACCAAGATTTGGGTCACTGCTTTATATATATATATATATATATATATATATATATATATATATATATATATATATATATCAAGCAGTGACACAAATCTTGGTGTCTTGACGTAAATATTTACTTCAGCTAGTAAATATGCATAGTTTAATAAAGTTAATTATTATTGGGGGATTATTGCGTTTAATATGACTTCAATCAAAAACGGATTTTTAGAGCTGCAAGTAGAGAAACATTGAAGATATTCACAACTTTATTATCGCAAAATAAAATGATAAGTGTAATTTATCAAAAAAAAAATTAAATTGTGCCTTTTCCTCTCTTTTTAAGATCTCTCAGATGGTTACTCATTGCACGTTAGCCCGATTAGCCGTTGCTTAACTTCGATCGTCGAACGAGAACTGAGCTGTACGTATTCGCTCTGTGAATAGCAAATCACGCGATGTCGATCCGAAGATAGGCTGATCCTTTTTAATATTGAAAGCAACGGACAGTGAAGAACTACTGTTTACTCGTAGATGCATGAGTCTGTGTAGCTGATATTAACACGTTCTTCACTTCCTTTGTCTTTAGCATTCATTCTTCGTCTTTTTTTTTTTTAAACCATACAACCTAGTATCTCTCATTCGTTATAATTAACCTTCAGCATATCGTTTTCCTCATCGTTCCGATTTTTTTTTTTTTTTTTTTTTTATCTATACGGATATATGGTTGGCTACATACGAATGTAATGGTCTATTAATCAGTGACTGTCTCTCTTACAGAAGCTAATTTTATGTTATTCTGAGTTCACGTCTTCTAAATGCTCTATCGTTTCCTAAAACTGTTAGTAACTCGAACTGACGACTAATTTTTGGATTGTACCATTGTACCTTGTGTGCCAGTAGCTGTTTCTCGATATAAGAATATAATATCAAGTCAACGTATTTGTTTATCAATTCAGATACTATTACCTGTGCAGTTTTTTGCATATAATAATCAGTCTCTCTCTCTCTCTCTCTCTCTCTCTCTCTCTATATATATATATATATATATATATATATATATATATTATAATACTGAATTCTATCATAATCCTTTGTATTTTTGTGCTACGGAATAATAATCTTTCAACGAAAATATCATGTGTGCTTTTCTCTATATGACTATTTTTTTTTTATCAATTTTGATGAGAAGGCACGTCTATACTAATTGAAGACTCTTTTCTCTTTATAAATATGGTGGATTCAACTCTCTCTCTCCCTCCCCTCTCTCTCTCTATATATATATATATTTATATATGTATATATAATCTAAATAACTAATTCTATATCATTCCAATCGTAGGTCTTCAAACGTCTCTATTATATGCTAAAACTGTTAGTTTTTAACGAAAATATTATCTCTATTTTTTTACATCACAATTCCTTTATCAATTTAATTTAGAATGCATGTACTTTTCCTTGTGGGACACACACACACACACACACACACACACACACACATGCTCTCTCTTTCTCTCTCTCTCTCTCTCTCTCTCTCTTTCTACCTTGATACATCTATCTATCTTATCTATCTATCTATCTATCTAACGACTTTTCTACGTATCTATCTAATTCCTCAATTTTCTCTAACACCAAGTCTTTCCCGTTTTTTGGGTTTTTTTTTTACTGTTATTGGATCGAATTGAATTCTTGCATTTGAACGAGTATATAGCAAACGAAATGACAGCAAACATTTCTATCTGAAACTGCTTATTCATTTGGCAATATATAGGTGTGCCTCAAATTTCTAGCGAGAGTCTCTCTTTTTTATCTCTCTCCTTATTGATGTTGAGTCTCTCTCTCTCTCTCTCTCTCTCTTTCTCTCTCTCTCTCACACACACACACACACGCACACTCATATGACTCTTCATTTCTCTTTTGCTAGCGAATCTCTGCTATCTCTCTTTCCCCCTCTCTCTCTTATGGGAGACGATATATTTGTGACCCAATCGATTACACTTTGCCAATATATTGTAGCTGATACGATTTTCCCTTGGACATTTTTATCCACGTTTATTGGGCTTTTTTCTCGTTGGATTGTGCTAACTTTCAACCTCGTGTGTAATATTTATAAGAATGCCTCTCAACTTCAGAAAACGAACTCTCCACTCGATTACTAGTTGTCCTCGTCAACTGTCATGAAAGATTCAACACTTACAACTTGTTAACGATGTATTCAGTATAACTAATAAAGAATCGGGAAATCTGAATTTTTATTGGTTTGGTTTGGTTTTATGGCATATAAACCGTTGTAGGTTATTTAATATCAAATCCGGTATATATATATATATATATATATATATATATGATTTGAACCAATTAGTCGAAAACGTTAAATGGTTTCAAATATTGCTATACATCACTAACAATTCAATCAAACATCAGTCATTTGTTTACTTACAGTTACCGTATTTGACGGCAAATAAGGCGCCCATTTTTACTAAAAATATCTTTTTAAATTCCCCTGCTTCTTATATGGCATATGCAGGTTTAAATTTTAAGATCGTCGGCCGAATTTAGTTACCTGGTTGCTCCTATTAGTTTAGTCTTAAGAATAACTTTTATATACATATTGTCATTATTATAATTGGAAAGAATACTGAGAGAAGTCCTGAAAACTTTAGAAGACTTGCTGTCGCTTAAATTCAAACAAAAAGTCATCAGCCAACGGTGGTCTGAAAAACTCAAGGAATAATAATGATAATGATATTACCATCCAGACCACAGCATTGGTAAGCTTGGCAAGAAAACTGAGACGAGTTCTGAAGACCAGAAGAGACTTGTTGTCTCTTAGACTCCAGTGAAATGCCACCAAACTCGTTAAAACGCGAAATAATATTTCATTAGTAGCACAAAAAATGCCATAAGAACGAGTGTGAAAAATCAATAAAACGTAACAGTTGGGTCAGTGAAGGTTATATGGTGAAAGAGATGAAACAGTTAATAACACAAGCGAACGTAACAAACTTGTACAAAAGGAAAACAAGATTAGACATGAATACATGAGAAAGGTGATCCACAGGGAATTGTGCAAGAGATTAGAATTTGGCCCAGCTTACGAACGGTATATGCGCAAACGAGATTCTGTCCAAGAAAATGAGAAGCATAGAGTTCTTTGGGACTTTGGGATACATGCAGATCAACCAATCCAAGCCAGAAGATTATTAATTAACAAAATGAAAAGAACTTGCCGTCTTATAGATTTTGCCCTTCCAATCGGCATAAAAGAGAACGTAAAGATAAATAAATTGTTGGATCTTTTCATATAGCTGTAAAAGTTGTGGAAAATAAAGATGACAGTGAAATCAGTCATAGTTGGTGGCCTAGGAACAATCCTCAGAAGACTGGTTGCCCAGTCGGCTAGGGCTGTAGAATACACCGACTACTTGACTGCAGAGGGGTAAGACTCGCCCAACGAGTGTCCTGGATGTGATACTTAACAATCTGATTGTGAGATTCCAGTAAGGTTTGAGGGGATGTTGTGTACCTTCATTGCCATCGCTCCCACGTCCACTCAAGCCCGGAGTGGTAGCTGCTGATAAGGTCCTATCTATGGGTCAAATAGAATTAAACTGTGTACTTATGCTAAACTGAATTGTTTGAAATAGAACAGTTTTGACATTGAAACAGCATGCTTATGTTCAATTGAACTGTTTGAAAAAGAACTCTTTTTAAATAGAACTAAACTGTGAACTTACGCTAAACTGAATTGTTTGAAATAGAACTGTTTTGACATTTAACTGAAATGTTTCGATATTTAACTGTTTGTAAAGAAAAACTAAACTTATACAAAACTGAATGGTTTGAAATCTAATTCGGCATTAAATGACCTGAAAACTGTTGATACGCCGTAAAAGAAACCGACCCCACCTCCAAATAAGATGGAAAAGAGACTGTGAAAACTGTAGATTAGAGGAAGAATTGCGACCGTCCCGACCATCATTTTTTATATAAGCTGAAATAATCAGCAGAGTCCAGGAAACCTAATGTAACTTGCTATCACTGAAACTTCAGTGAAAAACCACCGGGTAAAAGAGAAATTTTAAAAAAATATCGTTGCAGCAATAATAACATTAACAGTTATTATAATACATGCAGCAAAATAGCTCGTGTATATTATGTGGCAATAAAGACGAAACAGTCCATCACATAATAAGCGAATGCAACAAATTAGCGCAAAAAGTATAAGACCAGATTGGATTCAGTGTTGAAGGTGATTCACTGAGAATTGTGTAAGATGTTTAAATTTGACCATACAAACAAACGGTACGTGCACAACCCAGAATACGTCCTGGAAAATGAGACATACAATATTATTTGGGATTGTAATATTCAAACCGATCACCTAATCTCGATCAGACGACCAGACTTAGTAAAAGTCAACAACAACAAAATACAGGTGACAATTATACCAATGGTGATTGGTGCTTTTGGTACTGTCACCAAAAGATTATATAAGAGACAGGAGGACTTGGAGGTTGGAGGACGAGTGGAGACAATCTAAACAACAATAATATTGAGAACGGCCAGAATACTGAGAAGAGTCCTGGAGACTTGAGGAGACTTGCTGTCACTCAAACTCCGGAAAAAGACCATCAGTTAAAACTGATGAGAAAAACTCTCAATGAGTAAATAATAACAATGATAATAATAATAGGATTTTTGTTTGTCACCCGAATACAAAAATGATGGCACAACATAGTGCAATTTATCATTGCATAAGTAAGTAAAAGTGAAGTTGGCGACCGTAGTCGAGAGCGACCCGAAGGCTCCCTTTTCGTTAGCTACTACACCAAGGTGTAGGGGAGGGTGCTACATTCCCTGGATTGCTCCGCTTTACCCTTGATCCTTACCTTATAATTCTGAGTGTTAAGCAATGTAGCATCCAGTACTATTTTTGGAGTCTTTGGTATGACTCGACCTAGGATTAAACCCAGGTCTCCCGGACCATTGGTGAACACTCTAACCATTATGCCAATGTCTGGTGTATCATAGCATTAAGATACATCGAATAGAAGAAATAAATAGTTTCTGCATGTCCAAACGTACCGTGAAGAATGAGGAGTAAAATTTGTCAGCAAAAAACAATTCCATTCATAATTAATATAAGTTTCGGCCTATAAACAACACTTATATAAAAGCACATAAAACACTGAGAAAAAATACTATGGCTCTTTTTTGGTAATAATTTAAAAAAGATAATAACATGATTAAATCGTATTTCAACAAACCAATTCATTTGTGACGTAACAACAGAGGTAAAATTATTTCCTTATAAGGTAAAGCTTGTTAACTCCGTGAATTTCCATCAGAACTCTCACAATCTCAGATTTAAAGTTTAATCGGATTTCTCATGCCTTTGAAATCTTTATTAAGCAGATAGCAACAATAACTGCATCCCCAAGCGACAAAAGAACCAATTTGTTTCCATGTCAAACATAATTCTTGTAAGGCAACTGAAATGTTGAATTCAATAAATATTATTCGACATTCCTTCTCTGTCTACACATGACACAGACGAGAAAAGTCTGAGTTTATACTTAAGGGAAAATCAGGTTTATACTTCTGCTCTAAACATTCACATGACGTTGCAATAATCTTTGACCGATATATCATTTCTAATTTCATGTGTTTTGTCTTATTGACTATTGTAAATATCGTCCCCTAAAATGGTACAAAGCAATCAGTCTTGTGCGGAATCTACAGATGTCAATGTGAACATCTCAAGAGGAGATATATATGAAGACAGTTTTTATGATTTACTAACTCTCACCGGAAATCAGGCAAATGAAACGGTCCTTTTAGGATGGTGGGGAGAGTTAAGCTTCTTCATGAGACTAAATATTGATGTATTTCAAAGAAATTGCCGAAGACGGTAGTCAAATGTAGTCGATTATACTGAGTCCTTGAGTCAGCACTTTTAAATTTGAAACACTATCAACCTTATTTGATTTAGTTTGGTTTGGTTATATGGCATATCAACCATTGAAGGTTATTTAACGCCAAATCCTCTTTATACATACATATTAAATCTATATATAATTTGTAAATATATTTTGTAAATACTATTTTTAAACGAAAGCTGGACTATGTTTTGCATACAGTAACCACTTGGTACAGGATAAACCTAGATCAATCAATATGTTGATAAAGTTAATCCATTGATCTATCTAGCCCAGTCGGTTTTGGTTGTAGAATAGACCGACTGTGTATTTGCAGGACAGTTAGACTCCCGCCCAACGTGTCCCATGGATAGGACACTAAACGAACTGCTAGTGAAGCACCTATAATGCTTGAGTTTTGGGAAATGTGGAGTGCCCCTTTATTGCCATCGCTTTCTGGCCCAGAGTAGTAGCACCTGATAGTATCCTATCTATTGGTCAAATAGTGCTTCTCTGTGAACTTATGCTCAACTGAATTGTTTGAAGTAGAACAGGTAGAACAGGTTTGACATTTACATCTGTGTAAACAAAAACTGTACTTACCATATTTACCAACCCCTCCGCTCGGGCAGGATATGACCCAAGGTCAATTTTTAAGCGGAGTTTAACAGGTTTGAATACAGAGTTTTCCTTCTCCTAGACTAGTTGCCTCACCAAAGTTGAAGAAATCAGTCTGCCCTACTATTTACCCATAGCTGGAGGAAGAATAAATGGATTTAAACCTTTCCCAAGGATATTAGTGCTTTGTGAAATGCAATCAGTCTTGTCCAGGATTTGAACTCGTGTTGCCGTGTCCATTTTCTGCGACGGTAACCATTACACCACGTAATCATGTATATTAACATTTGATAAGTGTTTTGTAGAATATTTGCGTAAATTACCGGACTCTTGAACAATTAAACAGATTTAAAGCAATTTAAATGAAACTTCTTGTTGATAGATAGTTTAGCTTCATTTCTTTGTTTAATGGTATGTAAACCTTCTTTGGTCATTTGATGCTAAAGCCATCCTAGTAACTGAATAGCAGTGGTACTATTTAAGCGATTGATGAAAGCATAAGTGAGGTGGGGGTCATACCTTTTCTAAGCGAATAAATCTGAAAATGAACGTGTTAAACTCCCTAATGAATTAGTGCTTGGAAATATTTCAAATAAAATTACGGTGGAAACTTTCTGACAACGTTTGATATTTTAAATCTTTGTTTTATTTTACATGGATCTTTTTTTTTTTTTTTAATTTTTCATCTGTCACAAAATAAATATTCATCCATACAAAACATTCAGGTCAATATAAAGAAAAGCTATTATTCACTTACGAACGGGCCGAATACATCACTATCACAGATAAAACTTGGTTGTACCGTTAACAGACAAATTAATTCTTTTTTAGACGTTATCAGCGTAAAGTAAAAGTTTCACTTCATCGTAAAACGGGGGTTAAACAGTCCAAGATAAACGCAATAATGATAACGATTGTGCATGACTTAGTTCAGAGCCTTGCAAAGCAAATTAAATTAATTTTTGATTGGAAATGTTTTCTGTACAATGTCTGAAGTAATATATAAATGGATAAGCTCTGGGTTAAGTGCGTTGATAAAGAATAAGATTATATCGAAAGGTAAACAATTATCATAAAAAGGAAATGCCTTTTCCGTCGCTTGGCTACGGACTTATTGATGTACCTTCGTAGAACGCTGCTGCATGAATACTTATCTGCACATATAAGGAACGTGTTTGCCTGTTGATAAAACACGTGGGATCTGAAGATAAAAACATTTATCTCAATTTTCTTAGTAATTGGATCTCCAAGAGAATATGGGGGATTTTTGGGGTAGTTTCAGGATCCACCAATGCGATGGTTGAGAAGGTTCGTGGGTTTTATGGCATATCAAACATTGTTGGTTATTTAATGCTAGATCTTGTTGACTAATATATATATATATATATATATATATATATATATATATATATATATATATATAAAGAATATGAAGGTATACTTTCAAACAGGCCAGATCTCAATTGAATTGTTTCAAGTACTGCTATCAAACAATAATAATTCTATTCAATATCATTTATATGTTCGCATACAGTTAAATGGTTTTAAGCTTTGCTTTTCAACTTTATCGGTTCAAATTAACTTCAATTATTTGTTCGCACACAAGAAAATTATTGAACTGTTCTATTCAACCCATATAGCCCTAGCAGGTACAACCACACTGGGTCAGAGTGGTCCTGAGAGTGATGGCAAGGAGGGGATGCTTCATATTCCCAAAAGCTCTAGCATTACTGGAGCCTCGCCATCAGATTGTTTAGTCTCATATCCAGAACACCCATATTCTTCAGGGCCCATTAATGAATAAATTAAACTGATATATATTTTTCTACGCTCATTTGTATATATATAAGTGTGAGTGTTTGTGTGTGTAACATATATTTCTGGGTTATGTATATATATATATATATATATATATATATATATATATATACATTGTCTTATGTATTACAATGGTGAAATATATATATATATATATATATATATATATATATATATATTATTCGGTTAAACCAGAGTCGGGAATAATTCCGTCTGGGCAAAAATTCATTCAGCTATGGACATTTAAATTTTCCTGGTAACCATAACAGGATGGAAATAAATTTATAATGCTAATGTCACGGTTTTTCTTATTTTTCTTAAAGAAATATATATATATATATATATATATATATATACTCATTAATGGCTTATATGTATATACTTATTTATATGCCTTGAAAAAAAAATATATATATACGTTATCCATACATTTTCTTAAGACTTCTTTGCTAATGAGCCAACTTTGATGAAACTTGTCTCGTAAACTACCTTGACCTTTACTAGTGTTTTCCAAGTATTTAGAGTGCAGACTACATACGCTGACACGAGTGACTAGGACATTTTTCTTTGAAATTGACTGGAATATAAAATTCGTACGGAAAGTAAATACAATTAACATACGCGTGAACATCCCCTTCAACTTGTGTCTGCTCTTGCAGAGTAAATTTTTGATGAACAAAAATTTGCTTTCGGATGTTATTTCAACTCTCACAACACTGAGTACCTTGGCTAGTACATGGGTTTACTTTAAGTCTAGGAGTTAAGGAATCGCGTACATTGTTTATATTTGCGTTTTTGTGTAGTGTTTTTAGTGGTTTTGTACACTGCAATATGATGTCTCATATATCCTAATACAAATATTTTGTTAATAGATCTTTTTGACACTTCGATGGGATCCTAGTAGGTGTTACCGCTCTGTTTCTGAGTGGACTTGGGAGTAATGACAATGAAAGTTTGCTCCGCACAGCCTTAAGATTCAGAACTGGATATAGCCATCGTCTTCTAAGCAGCCTCGCTGACGACGTATATATATATATATATATATATGTGTGTAAGCTTTGATGCGCTGTTGCCCCTGATGTTTGATATTCCATTCTTTTAATGGCGTTGATATAGTCAGTTTTCTAAGCCATAACGTTCTAAATTCTCTCTCTCTCTCTCTCTCCCTATTCTCTCTCTCTCTCTCTCTCTCTCTCTCTCTCTCTCTCTCTCTCTCTCTCTCTCTCTCTTTCGAAATAGCTTGGTTTGCTCTTTTCTCATTGTACACTCTCAGCCAAGACTGCAGTATTTTTACTCCGGAATTGAAACAGACTTTACTCTCTAGACATTTGCAATGAGTTTTCAATATTTATAAAGGATTGGAGGCGGCCTGTTTTGAATAACAAATGCACTTTCTTATCTTGTTAGGTGGAGAAGAAACTAGAAGGTAGGCCAACACTCAAACCTAACTCCTTCACACACTACTAGATCTAGGGTACTCACAACCACAACCCCTAGCACAGAAAAATATGTACATACATATATATACAAACGCATACATACTCCTTCTTTTTGTTCCTCTTAGTATATATATATATATATATATATAGGGGGAGGTGTGGGAGGGTGTGTGTGCGCTGAGGGACAACAAACTGGTAACACCTTGAAGAACCAAGCCGATTTCGATCTGAGTAAAATGTGTGCGTGTTATGTGGTAGTATTTATTGTTATAAAAACTTTGCTCTTCGGCCATTTTGTAGCGTAGTAACAGGGTACCTTGTGCGAGTTGATCTCCAAAGAAGGATATACAGCATTTTTATTGAGTTTGTTTCTTTGAAGAAATATCTGACATATATATATATATATATATGTATATCATCTTTGGTGTGTATAAAAATTCCATTTAAACTAAAGTGGCTAAAATTCATATAGGCAGCCCAGAGTGGTTAACCAGTGGTTTAGCTTGGTTTTGATTAGTTTGGTTTGGTTTTTTTGCATATCAACCATTGCAGGTTATTTAATGCCAAATCAATTTTTATGCATATAAACAGTTTCATTTCAAACAATTCAGTTTAGCATAAGTACATTATTAACCCATAGATAGGTCCCTATCAGACGCTACCACTCCGAGCTAGTGTAGGCCTGGGAGCGATGGCAATGAAGGAGTACTCTGCATACCCCAAAACTCTAGTATTACTGGAACCTCACCATCAGATTGTTTAGTGTCATATATAGGACACTCGTTGGGAAAGTCTTACTCCTCTGCAGATATACAGTCGATGTATTCTGCAGCTTCAACCGACTGCGCCAGGTTAACAAGTGTTATAGTTTTAGCTTTTAGTCGTGATGTATAAGTCAATTTCTAATTTTTTTACACACCAATTTGTCGCATTTGGCGGTGTAATGGTTAGCAAGCTCGACTAGCAAACCTACACGAGTGAGTTCGAGTCTCATTGGGTGCCCCTTTCATATGGCCTTGTGTCACATCTAAGCAAAAAGCTTTGTAAATTACCACACTACTTCAGGCTTTTAAGGCCAACTTATATGTCGGAATTTTCAGAATTTGTAAATCTCTCTCTCTCTCTCTCTCTCTCTATATATATATATATATATATATACTGATGGAATATGATTTTGCGACATCCAAATGTAGCGAATATTGGCAATATAATTATTTTGAAGAAAATTAACGTTTCATTCGTTGCTTGTATCTGTCTCGGCAAATACAGCCTCGGTCTGGATATTTTCTTCTAACACGCCTCGTATATTAAGAAAATTAAGAAATCATCAACTGTTCTTTTATTTCTCTATAAATGCAGTTCTGAGTCTCGAAACTATTTGAATTCATCTCGTATTTTCAAAAAAAGTAACGTTTCATTCATAGTTCATTTCTGTGTCGATGAATACTGCTTCAGTTTGGATCGTTTTTGAACACTCCTTGTATGCAAATGAGAGAGTCGATGAATCAACGCATCAATGACTAAGACGTGAAACTTTATCCTCTTTCAAGAATAAGAATCCAAAACACGTACAAATATATCATCAAACAATTTACTTCAACTCGTTCGAGTCTGATACGGGTCAAATTTTGTGCAGTTGTTTTGATTGAAAATTCAACTGTAATAGATTGCGAGATCAGCAACATGATTTACTGCTTGATGTGACCATCTGTGAAGAACGGTCTGCATGAAATGGGGTTATTATTTAAAGTTTTATATCGTGGAACATGTGAGCATCTACTTAAACGAAAGTTAGATATAATATTCTTTTATAATTCAAACAATTATCCGGGTAATTAAACTACTTCAATGGAGGTCAATTGTCCGAATGATTCTTTGAATGTTAATGACCCTTTCCTGAAATGTAGGCATCATCTATCTATCAATTCATCTCCCTCAATTCTCATCTGTCATATCTATTTGTATTAGTCACTTCAATATCTATCTATCTATCTATCTATCTATCTATCTGTCTGTCTATCTATCTCTATATATATATATATATATATGAATCACTTCAATATCTATCTATCTATCTATCACTTCAATATCTATCTATCTACCTATCTATGAATCAATTCAATATCTATCAATCTATGTTCTCGCCTCACATACATATCTGTCATCATCTCTCCCAATCTATCTATCTATCTATCTATCTATCTATAGAGAGAGAGAGAGAGAGAGAGAGAGAGAGAGTGTGTGTGTGTGTGTGTGTCTAAACTAAATTTCGTTCATTTAAGAGCCAAAATAATAATATATTCAGAGAGAATCAAACACGAATTATAAGTCAACTCTATGAGCGATGCGCTTTCGAATTAAATCACTGTGAAATATCCTCATAGATACTTTTCCTATTCACGCTAATCCCCAAGAGTTCTTCAGTTTGTCAGTAAGGAAATGTATTCCACTTACCATGACTTCAACTTGAGCAGGATACGACACAAGTTCAGTTTTAAGAGGACTACAGTTGCTTTGAATTCATTCTCCTTCTCCCCTATGGATCACCTTACCGAGGCAAAAGAGTGCCGTATGCCCAAATATTGACGCTTAGCTTGGGGTGAAGTGAGAACAGACGGATTTGTGACTTTCTCAAGGGCATTATCGTGAAGTAAAATGCTAACAGCCTCATCCAGGCTTTGAACACTGGACGGAGATTCCATTTTCTATCGCAATAACCGTAACTCTTAGCATAAAACAGTCTTGAAATGAACCCCATTGCTCTTACTCTCAGTCCATGGTCAGACAGTGATACCGACTGCAGTTAGCGCGCTTGAAACGACCCCCAAAGGCTGGGCAAGGGAGCTGGAAAATATGGAAATCAGAGGAAGAGCCAAGACCACTCAAACTAAAGCCTTTTTGAGATCAGGTTAGGAAGTAGCAAAGCTTCGCAAAAATTATTATCACTTAAAGCTTATAGCGAGCCACTAGTTACTAAAACTGGTGTGAGTCAATGAATACAGAAACAATAACAACAACGACAACAACAACAATACAATACATAATATCAATTAGAATTTAATTAAGTACGTATTTCCCAACGCGGTGTTTAAGAGTAATCGAGGGAATTAGATGAAGATCACTGGAAAAATTTAAATGCAAATATATGCATTTTTCCAAGTCTGTTTCTTAATTACGTAAGAAACCACAATTTAAAAACCCATACATTTGCATATATATATATATATATATGTATATATGTATGTATGTATGTATGTATATATATAATTTTGCTTGCTTGGCAACTGATATAAATATACTTATCCTCAAACAACAAATAATAAGCTTCTCAAAAATTACTCTCAGATCTCTAAAAACCACTCGACCTAAAAATAAATGAATAGATAAATCAATAAATAAATGAAAATACGTAGTTCACAAGAATATAAGCCAAGTTGAAACAGAATTGTCTATTTAGTCACAAAATATCTTGAAACTGACAGTGACGATTCTTGCCACCTGAGATATTACATTTACACACACACTCTCTCCCTCTCTCTCTCACACTCTCTCTCTCGCACACACTCTCTTTCCTATATATATATATATATATATCGATATTATTGCCTTAGCTCAGTGATATAGTTCGAACTTTCTACTGCTACTATAGTTATTTTAGTTTGATACTCACATTCTTTCTATTGTTTTTAAACGTACGGAGTACTGCCCATTCATTTAGGTTATATATATATATATATATAGGATGGAAATAAATTTATAATCCTAATGTGACCGGTTTGTTGTTTTTCTTAAAGAAGAGTATATATATATATATATATATATATATATATATATATATATATATATATATAAAGTATTATCTGGTCCAGTTAAACTGGAGTTGAAAGTAATTCCATCAGGACAAGAAAACTATTCAAAAGTGAACATTTAAATTTTCCTGGTAAAGAGCTCAATGTAGCAGACATTACAGAGCAATAATTTCATTAAGAAAAATCACAAACCAGTCATATTAGCATTATAAATTTATTTCCATCCTGTTTTGTGTTTTTGATAAAATCAAAAAACACGAAAAAAAATTAACTGGATTTCTTCAAATCTTACGGATAATATATATATATATATATATATATATATATATATATATATATATTGAGAACTCTCCATATTTTATTACACTTTCTTCGACACAAACCCACAAAGTGATTTAGTGACAACCAACACCGTTATAATATATATATATATATATATATATATATATATGGTATAAAGTTTAATCAGAATGTTATGTTGCATAAAGAAAACGGAAAGAAAATTACATAAAAATGGATGAGAAAAGATTTATTAATTAGTTCCACTAACGCGTTTCGACATACATTATCTAAAATATGAAATTACGAAAATTTCCGGTCGAAAGTGTTTTTGTCATCTTCAGAATGTGGAATAATTAATTTAAAATAGCTGTTTGAACGAATACAGAAAAATATTCAAAAAGGTTACGTCAGAGAGAGAAAGAGACCGAGTGTGTGTGTGTGTGTGTGAGAGAGAGAGAGAGAGAGAGAGAGTTCTGTGTAAGCGTGTGCGTGTGTCTGTGTGAATGTGTACATTTTCACAAATATGAGAAATGCGTATCCTAGTAAAATCACTAAGCTACATTCAGGGTGAGGCTCCGAGTGAAAAGTCCTTTTTACATTGATATTTCACATTTGTCTACTCTGATCAGTTTTAAAATTATTTTTACCAGTAAGAAATATTGGAACACAATAAAATGTGTCTTAACTGATTATTATTATTATCAAATTACTCTTTGCGAGCTTTTTTCACACCACCAAAAACTGATGGTCTTTCACTGGAGTCTAAGTGACAGCAAATTCCCTCAAGTCTTCAGGATTCCTCTCAATGTTCTGGCCGATCTTAGCAATGTTGTAGTCCAGGCTTGTTCTTTGATTTCTAACTCTTCAAGTACTCTTACCAAGGTTTTGGGGGATCGTTCCAAGCGCACCAATTACAATAGATATCATTGACATCTTCATATTCCATAGCTTTTTTTTATTTCTAGAGCAAGGTCCAAGTATATTATTATTATTATTATTATTATTTTTCGCAAAAGTTGTAACTGGTAGGTTTTCTCTGAAAACCAGGTGACAGCAAGTCTCCTTAGATATTTAAGATTATTTTATGTATTTTTGTTGATTTCAACAGTTTTGTGGTCTTGATAGCCTTGATTCTTGCTTTGATCTCCTATTCTATCGGTCATTGTTTAAGGTTCTTGGGGATTTTTCGAATACTCTGACGGCGATGGGTATTACCGTCACCATCATGTTAACTTCTTTTTTTTTCTTGCAAGATTCAGATTGATGATCAGCGATTCACTTTCTTGTATTTTCGATCGATAGTCTGCTTGAATGATTCAATCCACTTGAAAACAAATTATACTTGTGAATTAATTCAAGGTTTGGTCTCATAGACGGGTTTAGAGAGGATTGTATCTCGAAATTCGAGAAAATTTTATGAGTCGAATTTTCTTGAACAGATTCTGTTTTCTGCATAAACAATTCATCAGAATGGTAAAACTTTATCCCCTTGCACAATCCTCTCTGTATCCCCTTTCCCATAAATTCATGCCTTCACTTGTATAATTTTTAAGCTAGTTTGCTTCATTCGCTTATTTTGTGGTTGGCTGTTTCATCTATATTCCTTCTTAGCTTATACTAGCTTTTCTCCCAATGGTGCGTGAGAGCTGGGTTCAATCCCATGTCGAGTCATACCAAAGACTCAAAAAATGGTACTTGATGCCTCCTTGCTTAACACTTAGCATTATGAGGTATGGATCAAGGGTAGATTGGATCAATTCAGGGAAAGGAATAGCGCCCTACCCTACACCTTGGTGTAGTAGCGATCGTAAAGGGATCCTTCAGGATACCCTCGACTACGGTCGCCAACTTTACTTAGTTACTTTGATATGATTAGTCCATACGGCATTTTTTATACTTCTATAAATTCAGATTCAGTTTCGGAACTTTGATCGGGTCATTCTTTGAGCCATTTCATTAGTTTGTCCCTTAAAGAGTCCATATAGTTGTTTTTCTTCGCATTTTTGAATTACGATCTTTTTTTATTGCTTTCCTGTTTGTTTTTAGATTTTTTTTTCTGTTGATATTTGTGTTACTAGGCAACTAGTCTAGGAGAAGGAAAACTCTGAATTCAAACCTGTTAAACTCCGCTTAAAAATTGACCTTGTGTCATATCCTGCCCGAGCGGAGGGGTTGGTAAATAGGATATTTGTGTTACAGGCTGCTGTGGTGAATCTGCCTTTGCTCATTTTTTTATCATATAGGAATATAACTGCAAAGAAAAAAGACTGACTTATGCATGAGCTATCTCAACAAGGATTAACATGGTTAAAAACAAACCAACCAACCAACCAACCAACCAGTTTATGAGTATACATGAACTTAAATAGGAAACGATTTCGGAAAGAAACACCAAAATTGCATATGTCATTTACACCAATATTAACATATATATATATATACAAAGACACATGTATATGCAAGTGTTTTTTTTTTATTTCTGAAATGTACATGAATTATGACTTATGTCACGAAAATTCAGAATTAATTCTAAACTGTGTAAAACCTTTGATGTTATTTAATTGATAAACAAGAACACACTCACAGAAATATTCATAAGCACACGTAAACACACACGTGTGAACACACACATACTCACACACACACACACACACACACACACACACACACACACACACATATATATATATATACATATATAGTAATGGTTTTTATTCTTCACTAGTTCACTTAGTGAGTTAATAGTTGTCCAAAGTTTGGTGTATTATTAAATAGTGCTGAATACCAATGATAGAACTGTTATATATTACATCATGGTGTTTGTGAAACTGGATTTAATGCCTTTTTTTTTTTTAAACCTTTCACCCTATCTTTTGAATGTGTAAAGAATAAAACCCAGGTTCACAACACTACCATGTAATCTATCTATCTATCTATCTCCCCTCCACACGGATTGAATGCAATAACAGGTCGATCTATAAGCGGGTTTTGAATTCAGGTTTGGACTGAGAGTCTTCCTTCTCCTAGACCGATTGACATACCATGGTTAAAGACCCCAATCTGTGCTACTATTTACTTGTAGTTCAAAGGAGAAAAGTTGGTATTTTCCCTTTCTCTCCGGGAAATAGCCATGTGCCAGAATAAGCTGAGTAAAAACATGTCAATACACGATTGCTTAACTAACATATACTATAAAATAATCATTGCACATTGTATAATGCAATGTTTAACATATAGATTATTTTAGGGTCGTTCGCTCTGATATAATTATCGATAGAGATTCAAATATTTATGTTCAAATCCAGCGATTCAATTATAACGTAAAAGCAAGAAGTAATTAAATAATAAAACAATCAATTGAACTTTATTAAACAAAGAAGTAAAACAAATAAATAAGCCACATTTGATGTCTCTCAAAAATGAAATAAATATTAATATTTACAGTTTGGTTTAATTCAGCATTATCATCATCATCATGATCTTGTCCTGTCATCGGCACGGATATCCCTGACCCTTTCTCGCCACTTCTCCCTATCGTTCATTGCTTCAAGCAGGTCCTCAGGGCTACATCCTGTATCCTCACAGAGCTAATGTATGTAGGTTCGAGCTGGTTGCCATGCTTTTGCTCGGCCACGTGAAGGGGTCCATTGGAGTACATCACTACTCAGCTCGTCCCTACTTCTCCATCAGTGTCCTGCATGTCTCGTTCGTCTAATTTGGATAGTTTTCCTGATGGGGGGTAGGTGGCCGTATAGCTGCTGCTTTGTGTGGTGTTACCCCCAGGACCTGTTCAATATTGCTCGCAGCTTTCATGTAGTGCATCCATATAGCAGTATCAACACAATCACTGCTTGGGAAAAAAAAGTCGATTGAAGTAATTTCTGTTCAATCAGAATTTTTCATTTATCTGAATGTTCCCACCTATAGTTTGAAATCTGAAATTGATTGATTGATTTTAATGGTATGTCAACCCGTATATGGTTATTTTAAGCACGAAGGTTAAGGAATAATGATCATTGCTTAGTTTAGTTTCGTTTCTTTGTTTAATGGCATATCAACTTTTGTTGGTTATTTAATGCCAATACCATTCTCTTAGAAAGACAGTAGTGGTACTATTTAACACATAGTTAGGAGGTTCATACTTTTCCCAAGGGTATTAGCCCGAAAGTGAACGTAATAGCGCGACTGGAGTACGAACTCGCTTTGACCATTACGCCACGAGGACACACTTCAATGATCATTGTACGTTTATGCATATATCGATTGTGAATTTGTTTGCATACAGGTATATATCATATTTACCAACACCTCCGCTCGGGCAGGATATGACACAAGGTCAATTTTTAAGCAGAGTTTAACACGTTTGAATTCAGAGTTTTCCTTCTCCTTGAATCCAGAGTTTTCCTTCACCAAAGGTGAAGAACCTAGTCTGTCCTACTATTTACCCATAGCTGGAGGGAGAATAATTGGATTCATACCTTTCCCAAGGGTATTAGTGCTATGTGAAATGCAATCAGTCTCGTCCAGGATTTGAACTCGTATCTTCGTGCCCAACTCTTATGACGATAACCATTACACCACGGGCACCTCCATACAGGTATTGTTGAAATGGTAGATTGTGGCGAATCTGACAAGATGATAAAATAAGTGGAAAGATGGATAAATCAGACACTTAAAAAGGGTTGGAATAAAGAATGAAATATCTCTACGACTAAACCCTTTGTATGTGTCTGATTTAACCATCTTTCCACACATCAGATATTCTTATCTTATACAAATAATTTTTATTATTCAGACTATTGTCTTTATCTTTCTGTTATATTCACAACATTTCGTCCGATATATCCTCCTGCCTTCATCAGGTGTTTTTCGTCGAATTAGGCAGCCTAGACCAAACTTCGAACCACGTCCTTCATTTAATCTACAGGGGTCGATTACTCTGATTCCGTTAACCATAACTGAGTAAAAGTGTTGATTATTACTGTTTTGTTACTCGCCTGAAGTCAGTCAGGATTGAACCAGCAACCACCAGATGATTGTCTCTTTGAAGATTAGAAAAACAACGCCAATAACCTTTACGCTATGTGCGCTGCTGGATCATTGCGTCAAAAATTCAAACGACTTATACATATATTTTGTATGTTGTATGCTTTCAAGTATTCATATATAATACCAATAATTTCTATATTATTATATGATATCACGTAATTATTTCTCCCGAATAATCCTTTGTTTGCATACAGTTATATAGATTCAAGTTACTAAAATAGCCGAAACGAGCGATGGGAATGGCTGGGATATTCTGTCAAGTCGCTCTCTCCGTTCGGGCTCTGTTTACAAATGGTGAATTCGTAATGAATTCAGCAATAATAATAGTAATAATAATAATAATAGCAGAAAGCAAAAATGAAAACAAAAAGATAAGTACATGGACCTTGCTTGAGAACTGAAAAAAACTATGGAACATGAAAGTGACATTTATACCAATTGTAATTGTTGCTCTCAGTACAGTCCCCATAAGATTGCTCCAAGGACTGGAAGACTTGGAAATATAAGGACGTGTAGAAACCATCCAAACGACTGCATTATTAAGATCGTCCAGAATACTGAGAAAAGTCCTTGATACTTGAGCAGACTTGCTGTCACACGAACTCTTGTAAGAAACCATCGGCTAACGCTGGCGTGAAAAACTCAAATGAATGAAATAAATATAAGAGACTGGAAGAAGACGAGGGGAGACCATCAAAATTACAACATTGCTGAGATCAGCCAGAATACTGAGAGGAGTCCTGGAGACTTGAGGAGATTTGCTGTCACTCCGACTCCAGTGGAAAGCCATCAGCTAACACTGGTGTGAAAAATTCTCTAATCAATAAAATAATATTAATCCCTAAGCTCCATTGGTATTTCAATTCTGGAGTACCTTATATACGTCAGATATTCATTAATTTCTTCCACGATTTTTCTATCTACGCACATGCAAGTAGGTATTTATTAAAACTCTCACGAAGACTAAATGTGACACAAGGTCGGTTTAATATTAGGGTGCCCGCAGGAAGCAAGCTTCCCGGGGGATGGGTGAAAAATTGCTTATTTACCTTTGACATCCTCTTTCAGGGGTACCGCAGGCACTGAGGAATAAAATTTAGCACCAACCCATTTTTAGGTGAGGTGTAGATGCTGCCTGGTGGTAAGGCCTCCTGGAATTAAGCTGATAACTTTTTTCTCCCACCTGGCGCGAACGCCAGGTAAGTAAGTGTGTGTATTTCTACCCGCTGATACTTATGTCTTTTCAGAGACACCGACTCGATCGTAGCTTATATTTATACATTAAGAACGAAAATCGTTACGTAAAAAGATTTCCCTTGTGTCTAATAAATAAGCACAACAGATTTGATGATTTATCAAACCGTCTGAATATCAATTGAGGATAAACAATCTTTTAGAATTAATCAAAAAATTGCACAAAGGCCTCAGATTACTTACGGTATCTATTGCACCTAGTAGTTCAACTATCAAAAAATTGACCAGATTCAATAAACTTAACTTTGCTTTCGGTTTTAGCTTCACTTCCCTTGTTTAATGGCATATAAACCTTCGAGGGAAATTTCATGCCAAATCTATCCTTGTAGAAGAACAATAGTTTTGTAACGCTCACATGTGCATAAGAAGAAAGGAAAATAATTGACAGACAACTTAACAAAGGCATAACGAAATAAATATAGTTACTACCCGTAACACTGCCGGCTAAGCTATCGCTGAGAGTCTTTCCCCACTAAAGTCTGTCCGACTGATTGTCATTAGACTAATGTCCTCCAAACTAATGTCCCATCCTAACGGCACGGTACCACTTTTTTATTATCTTGAGGCCCACACTTCCGTCCACTGGCTATCGGTGTTCAATCGCAAATGTCTCGTTTATTCCTTTCTGACATATATAGAAGAATAAGGATGTTCCAATTTTTCTCAATGGTATTAGTCCGAAAGTGAACGTAGCAGCAATTCAACGGGCAGGTACATTCTTATACAAGAATTACTTAGGCATTTGTTGACTCACTATCGTTTATTTGAGACTGAACAAAGAAACCCAACCTACCAATCAAGAAAATCAGCATTCAAATTCCTGACTTTGATCTGGGTTGGAACTTCGTTCTTTGTTACCTGTAGAACAACTCCCTAGCAACTAACTCCACATTATTATTATATCGGGGTAAGGATGAGATACACAGTGAAATAAAGAGTTAATTATTTATTAAACCAAGTGGTACAGTCCAACAAATATTATAAGTCTCGCACTGTGGATGTTACGTCCGAAGATGGTCTTACTACTGACCGAGATCTGGCAGAATCCTCATGCTTAAGAACACGGCGTCTTTTATACCTCCACGATACCGGAAGTCACGTGGTACGAGCCACTGTACAACTATTATTTACTAAGACCTTTTCTGTACCCGTTCTACCATGGTCCAGTCAGGAGTGGTTGCACCCGACAGGGACCGATCTCTTGGTCAAATCGAACTAAACTGAGTGCTTGTGCTAAACTGAATTGTTTAAAATAGAACTGTTTATATGTATAAAAATGGATTTGGTATTAGATTACCTACATTGGTTGATATGCCATAAAATCCAAACAAACCAAACCCATTCTGCTATATAGAATTCAAACACACAGGCGCGCGAGTGTGAATGCGCAAGCGCGAGCACACACACCGCTGTACAACCAAAGAATGTAGATTATCTATATGCTTCTAAAACCTGCTATCGAAAGATGAAATACGTAGTTACTTTTATACTCTTGGTTTTATGCTTCAAACAGTAACGACGCCAGTTGATTAAACGTAGCCTCAGCATAAAGAGGAACAAATCGATTTTTCAAGGCTTGCTCAGGTTTTCCCGGTTCTGCACAAGTAATGGTCAGTCTATTTGTGTACCCGTTATTTGTGTGGTAGTCTAGGAAATAATATTCTATATTCGGAAAAAAACGGTATCTCAAGTAAATATTTACTGAACAATTGACTGGGTAGCGCGAAAAATTGATTACCTACCATAGCGTATATTAAATAGGCGTAAAGAAGCATAGATGCGAATGCTGCAGCAAAAAAACAATTTCGACATAAAAAAACTAAAACAAATCGATCATTATCGATATACCTGTTTTATAAACAAGAATATCGATAGGGATTGATTTTTTCGAATAAACATACTAGATGTATTGCTTGTTTTGATGTCAATTGGATGTTGAGCATAGATATAGATGTGCAAAGAATATAATGAATATAATGACACATGGCAAGAATATATATATATATATGTATATATATATATGTATGTATGTATGTAATGACACATGCCAAGAATATATATATATATATATATATATAATGACACACGGCCAGAATATATATATATATATATATATATATATATATAATGACACACGGCAAGAATATATATATATATATATATATATAATGTCACATGACAAGAATATATATATATATATATATATATACTCGTGTATAGCTAGGTTCCGTGTACATGACGAACCCCTTTGATCAGAGAATATTTTTAAAACAACGTTCATTTCGAGTACATCTCAGAATCTTCGAATTTTAACTTTGTAAAATTTATACTCTTGCTGTAAAAAAGAAAATACCTTTGATACGCATTAATGATAATAATTTTTATTTTTACTTTCCGTTTCGCGCAATCAAAATAATATGTGGCATCAATAAATCTACGATCGTGCCAATAAGAGAGGGAGCCCTGATTATGATCAAGAAAGGGACAGAAAAATTACTTTACTGCCCCATCATTTGTGAAATCCAAAAAGAAATGCACTTTGCGGAACTGCTCGTCTCTTTAAGAGAGTATTATCATTGTGTCTGAAAAATATCTCTTAAAAGAGACAGCAAAATCAATTCCTTCCATCACCCTAGGTTTGGGGGAAAGGCCCAGGGAAGTTTAATAGGAAACAAAAACTGGAAAGTAAATAATAATAATAATAATAATAATAATAATAATAGCTGTGGAATATGAAAGTAACGATTGTGTCAATTGTGATTGGTGCATTAGGCACAGTAACTAAAGGATTATTAAATGGCCTGGAGGACTTGGAAGTTGGCGGATGGGTAGAGACTATCCAAATGACAGCATTGCTAAGAACGGCCAGAATCCTGAGACGAGTCCTGGAGACTTGAGGAGACTTGCTGTCACTCAAACAACAGTGAAAAACCATCAGCTAACACTGATGTGAAAAACTCTAAAGGAGTAAATAATAATAATAATAAAAAGAATTTATTAAAATTTCAAACTACTAATAACTGCAGTATGCATAAACCACTATCTACCCAAGAAAATAAGACGCAGAAAATTCCCTGGGATTTTGAAGGTTTGGTTTGGTTTGGTTTGGTTTCATGGCATAGCAACCATTGTAGATTATTCAATGCCAAATCCAGTTTAGACATATTTATTAGATATATATGATCTGTAAACATAAATCATCGTAGTTAAATAACTTTAAGTACTGTTATACATCAGAAACAATTTAATTAAACATCTGTCCTTTGTTTTCACACAATTAAATGATCAAACACTTCTATTTCGCATAAGTCATTTGTTTGCACTTTGTTTATGTCAAACAGTTCTACGTGACCCATAGATAAAACCCTATCAGGTACTTCCACCTCGAGATCGAGTGAACCTGGGAGCGATGGCAGTAAAGGGGTACTCTGCATAACCATCAGATGGTTTAATGTGATATCCAGGACATTCGTTGAGGAGTCTAACCCCCTTTGCAGAAATGCAGTCGGTGTATTCTGCAATCCCAACCGACTGGGCTTTTGAGATACAAATGGTTCACATTATTCCGGCTCGAAGACCAGACCAAGTGTTCAGCAATACGAAAAAAAAAGACCCTGCAATTGGTGAATGTTGCCGTTCTGGCAGACTACAAAGTGAAAAGAAAACGAAAAGACAAATACTTGGACCTTGCTAGAGAGAAAAAAAAGAACAGGAGAACATAAAAGGTTATGGTGACACTAATTATAAGTGGTGCACCTTGAACGGCCCCAAAAAGTATAGGGAAAAAATGGAAGAATTAAAAATCAGAAAAAGAATCGAGATCAACCTGACCAAAGCCTTTTAAGATCAATTAGAATATTCAGAATAGTCTCTTGGGACTGTAAAATACAACAACAGCATTTCTGCAGAGGGATAAGACCCCACCCAACGAATGTCCTAGATAAGACACTAAACAATCTAATGGTGAGGCTTCAATAATACTGGAGTTTTCTGGAATGCAGAGTACCCCTTTATTGCCATCGCTCCCAGGTCCACTCTAGCCTGGAGTGGTAGCACCTGATAGGGTCGTATCTATGGGTCAAATAGAACGAAACTGTGAACACATGTTAAACTGAATTGGTTGAAATAGAACCGTCTTAACATTTAAATTGCGTACTTATGCTAAACTGAATTGTTTGAAATTTGAGTCGGCGTTGAATGACCCGAAAAGTGCTGATAAGCCGTAAAAGAAAAATAATCACTCAATCAGAATAGTCCTGGAGGGTCGAAAAGAGTTGCTGTCACTCCAGTGAATGGCTATCAGTTATAGATGGTGGGATTAGCTCACGAGGAATAAAATGATAATGATAATAGAATTATTTGATATAAATAAAAATATGATATGAATATGAATGTAAAATATTGTAATATAATTGCGGAGGGATTTTTTTATACCATCATTTTTCGTTTTATTTATCTTGCCTTTCGGTTTAGTTAGGCTGAGAACCTTTCGGCTTAGAGCATAGGTTAGTTAGGTGCACACATTGAGTGCAGGTGTTCACGCGCGCGCGGGGCGGATGTGACAATCACAGATGTCACAATAAAAACCCCAGATAGGAAATATGACCAGGGACGCGAATGACGTCATGCCCGGAAGCACTGAGGATTTGGGAATTTGAAAAAAGATAGAAGTTGAGTTTCGACGTGAGAAGGTAGACGATTTTCGGAGCTCGCTAAGGCGAGACCAGTTGGGGTCTACGGGATGCCCGCGCGTTGGTTGAGTCAGAAAGGTGAGAAGAGTGTGTTGAGATTCGAGTCTAGAGGAAGGTAGTCGATTTTTGGTCTCGCCTCATCGAGACCAGTTGGGGTCTACGAAATGTGCAGCACGTGGTGGTCTGAGATAGAAAAGTTAGCATAGTAAGAAATTGTGTCTCTCTCTCCTAATGTCGAAAAACCTTAAACTCAAAAAGGTAATAAAAAGTTTCGTACTTGAACCAATTTCGTTTTTTTGAGCTTCCTATATGCGTATGAACATTATGAACGTTTTATGCATGTGGATATCTTGGTCGTTTTTTTGGACCTGTTTATATTACAATATTACATAAATATAAATAGAATGTAACTTAAGCTAGGTAACTCAAGTTGAGGGTGACAAGATGACTCCCTTTTCAATAGCAGCTACACCAAGGTGTAGGGGGTGCAAATCCTTTCCTTGGATTGCTCTACTTGCCCATGATTCATTTCTTATATTGCTGAGATTTCAGCAAGGAGGCATCGAGAACCATCTTTTGAGTCTTTGGTATGATACGATCTGGGATTGAACCCGGTCTCCCTGACTATTAGTGAACACTCTCATTATTATGCCAATGAGCTGAAATAAATAAAAATATAACATGAATAATAATGATAAACTTTAAAGTAAAAATCTGACCCACAAAATTCATGCACTAGTAATCTACGTGGTTCACTTTCTTTTATCTTACTTTTCTTATATAGTTCTGTTCCATTTAATTCTTCTTGTTCGCAGACCGTCTCTGATGGTGACCCAGGGGCAGCCAAGCTGACCTGCACTTCACTTAGCTTGCACACGAACACATCAGTATCTACCCAGTGAGAAGAGCAAATGCCGGTCTACAGAGATCGGGCATCTGTTCGGGGTGCTTGCTATCAATATACAACAGGCTTTTAATATTCTATTCAGTTGAAGACCCTTAGGTTTAACGCTGTTCTTTGCTGTCTCTCTCGGGGAAAAAACATCTTCAGAAAGAATGAATGGAAGAACAAAACAGGCAGACCAACATCTGAGCTGTTAAGATGAGATGTGGGGTGGGTTTTAGGACGGATGAAAGACTTTCTAATTTTTTTTTTTGTTTTGTTTCGTGATAAATACTATTCTTTTTCTTTCTTTCTTTTCTCTATAACACTCGAACACACAAGCACATAAGGTATTTCTTTCTAGTGGTATTGTTATGTAAATACCCATAATATGTCAATGTACTTTTTTAGTTTTTACTTTAGATACAGATGATCGATTTATATAAATATACATTTAAAAAGTATTTTGATGATCGGGGCATATAAGATGCACCGACATAATATCACGTTATATTAAGCATGAAATATGTAGAGAATAAATAAAAACTCATGCATTTGACTTCACCGTGGTTGTTGCACTGATTCCATTCTTGATCCTATTTACCCAACCCCTCCGCTCGGGCAGGATATGACACAAGGTCAATTTTTAAGCGGAGTTTAACAGGTCTGAATTCAGAGTTTTCCTTCTCCTACACTGCTTGCCTCACCAAGGCTGAAGAACCCAGTCTGCCCTACTATTGACCCATAGGTGGAGGGAGAATAATTGGATTCATACCTTTCCCAAGGGTATTAGACATATGTGAAATGCAACCAGTCACGTCCAGGATTTGAACTCGTGTAGCCGTGTCCATTTCCTACGACGATAACCATTACACCACGGGCACCTCATATGATAACAAAGAATCACTCCCATTCGACCACAACTTATATTATCTTTACTTTTGTTTATTGTTCGAATTTTTAAAAGATGGGCAAATATTAGTGTCGACCAATAAAAAAGTATAACTGTGTCGGCAGAACTTATAATACGACGATTGTATCTTCTGCACATAGGTTAGAATTCAACCCCACAAAAAAAAAAACAACAACAAAAAACAAACAAACAACAAAAACAATGTTCTGAGTGTGACCTTAAACTGTATGAGATATTGAGGCTCCAATTCTGGAGATATTATGACTCTAGTCCGGAGTAGTAGTGCCTGTTAGGGTCCAAACAATGAATCAAATAAACTTGTTTGGAAATTATATACATTCCATTAGACCGGGTAAGAAAAGATATTTCTTATGAAACAATGACACGAATAATATAAAAATAATCATGGTTCCCAAACTTTAAGCATGAAATAACGCTAGACAGGTTACCTGGCCGATAAAATCAACCTATCAATCAATCAATCATTAAAATTCTGATATTCAAAAGACAATGACCAACTCTTTGATAGAAAAATTAATTCCATAGGCTGAGCTATTCTTAATCTCAAATCAAAGAGTTGCCTTGTCATTTAATCGCACACGATTATATATATATATATATATATAATCGTGTACGATATACATAGTGAAAGTAAGGTAAAGCTGGTGTCCGCAGTAGAGGACGACCTGAAGGCTCCTTTTTCAGTAGCTACAACATCGATGTGTAAGGGAGGACGCTACACCTTTCCCGGGATTTCTCCACTTTACCCTTGATACATACCTTAAAATGCTGAGTGTTAACCAAGGTGGAATCAAGTACCATTTTTTAAGTCTTTGGTATGACTCGACCTAGGATTAAATCCCGATCTCCCGAGCCACTGGTGAACACTATACATACAATAATAATGGAGACATATACGAAGCTCTTTAGGACCTTTTTTTATTTTGCCTAAAACATTTCATTCACAAAGTATTTAAACTGTAGCTCAATGTACCAAGGACTGCCACCGACACATTAAAAGAAAGTCTAGACGTCTAAACAGCAATCTAGACGTCAGTACATAATCGATTCCTTATATAAGATATTCAAATATGCATATATCTTCATTTAGATTGAAAAGATTAAAAAAAAAAAATGAATGAAAATTCAGTCTCGAGACATTTTTGATTAGGTCCTGTATATAAGTATTAACTTCAAAACTTATAGAAATATGAATTTTCTCAAACCCTCTACGACAGACAGAGTGTGACACAAGGTTAATATTTTATGAAGTAGACAGGTCTGAATGAATTCAGACGTTACCTCTTCTTTGACTGGTTGCTTTATCATATCTACAGAGCCTAGTCTGCCCTACTATTTACACCAGCTGGAAGTAGAAGAGATTAATTTATACTTTTTCCATGTTTTGACAAGTATATGCTAAATAGAACAAAAAAAAAACTCTTTTATGTCATCACCAACCATAAAATATGTTAAATGCTCACTCAGTTGATTTTATAACTGTTTGGATGCTGACAGAAGAACACTAAAAACCACAAACCTATTCCCCAAAACCTTATAGTTTATCTTACAAAGCTTATTCTTTGAGTAGAAAAAAATAACAGATGACTTAAGTAAATAATATCTAACCAAGGTGTCATCCTACTCATATATATATATATATATATATATATATATATATATATATATGAGTTCTATATATAGGATGAGTTCTGATAGAACGAAACAGATCTGTCTGTGGATGACTATATATATATATATATATATAAGCATATATATATATGAGTTCTATATATAGGATAAGTTATGATAGAACGAAACAGATCTGTCTGTGGTTGACTATATATATATATATATATATATATATATATATATATATATATATATATATCTGTGTTGATGGAGGATTTCTCTTTTTTTGAGGTTCACTGTTCTTCACCATTTACGACGAAAACTTGCAGTTATTTTTTTTTAAATAATTGCTATCTCAAAGATACTTAAATGATTAAACGAATTCAGAAGAATGAGTGGGTTGATCGAAATAGCCGATGTAGATCTCTTATGTTTACAGCTTGTGCTAAAAAATGAATTATAAAAATAACGTGTATATTGCTCTTAGGTAATTTACACGTAGGAAGTTTTAATTTATCTATCTATTTATCTATGGATCTTTTTTTTTTTTGCTGTTGTCAAACTTTGCATGAATTATACATTACGCATTTATGATTAATGTAAGTATATTTTTCAAGAAAACAGAAGTATATTCTTCTGGGTGGGATTGGAAAGTTTTCTTTTCCTGAAATTTAATCACAGACAATATTTTCGCAAATGACTGGAGTCTCTCTTCTTCCTCAAAATTGATTTGACTTATCTCTTTTTCCAAAGTGATTTGGTTTGGTTTCTTTGTTTAATGGCATATCAACTCTTTTTAGGTTATTTAATGCCAAATCCATTCTCCTAGAAGAACAGTAGCTGGGAGGATAACGGGGTTCATACCTTTCCCAAGGGGATTTGCCCGAAAGTGAACGTAATAGCGCGACTGGAGTACGAACTCGCGTACTACGATTCTGCAGTCCATCGCTTTAACCATTACACCACGAGGACACCCCCATTTTCCAAAGTGAGTTTTTCTCTTCCATTTCATCCTCGGATCTCCAATTTTCCCCCAAAAGTTTTCCAGCTTTTTCCAAATTATTTCCAGATCTCCAGCTGTGATTGGTATCACTATTATTTTCATGGTTCATAATTCATTCACTTCTCTGAGCTAGATCCAGGAATTTGTCAATTTTTTGTCTTTATTTTATTCTCCCGGGCCGTTAGAGTGTTCGCCAATGGCCCGGGAGACCTGGGTTCAATTCCAGGTCGAGTCATACCAAATACTCAAAAAATGGTACTTGATGCCTCCTTGCTTAACACTCAGCATTATAAGGTACGGATCAAGGGTAAAGTGGAACAATCCAGGGAAGGAGTACCGCCCTCCCCTACACCTTGGTTTAGTAGCTATCGAAAAGGGAGCCTTCAGGTCACCCTCGACTAGGGTCGCCAACTTTACTTACTTTATTTATTCTTAAAGAGTGATTAGCAGGGACGACAACTTCCAGTTTTTTACTCGTTTTTTCCCTTCTTGTTAATCATAACTAGGTTTGATCTTCTGTCCAGGACTGCGTGATCCTTTCGTACTTCGAAAATCATCATTATTATCTTTATTCTCACTCTATGCAGATTTTCTACGCTAATACTCGATAGTGGTTTTTCGCTAAAGTCTGAGTTACAGCACGTTTAAGATATCCAAGGAACTTCTAAGGTTTGATTTGGTTTCGTTTCTTTTTTTAATGGCATATCAACCTTTATAGGCTATATAGCTGCTGCTTTGTGTGGTGTTGCCTCCAGGACCTATTCAATATTACTCGCAGCTTTCTTGTGTAGTTACCGTCAAGCTTTTTCTGCAGCCGTCTAGTTAGCGTCCAAGTAGTGCATCTATATAGCAGTATCGACACAATCACCACCTCTCTCTATCGTTCATCTCTACGAGCAGGTCCTCAGGGCTACATCCCGTATCCTCACAGAGCTGCTGTATGTAGGTTCGAGCTGGTCGTCCTGCTTTTACTCGGCCATGTGAAGGGGTCCATAGGATTACATCACTACTCAGCTCGTCCCTACTTCTCCAGCAGTGTTATGCATGTCTGGTTCGTCTAACTTGGATAGTTTTCGTGATGGGTGGTAGGTGGCTGAATAGCTGCTGCTTTGTGGGAAGTTGCCTCCAGGACCTGTTCAATATTACTTGCAGCTTTCTTGTGTAGTTGCCGTCAAGCTTTTTCTGCAGCCGTCTAGTTAGCGTCCATGTAGTGAATCCATATATCAGTATTGACACAATCGCTGCGTAAAAAAAAAAGTCGATTGAAGTAATTTCTGTTCAATCAGAATTTTTCATTTATCTGAATGTTCCCCCCATTGTTTTCAATCTGAAATCGATTGATTTTAATGGAATGTCAACCCGTATATGGTTATTTTAAGCCCAAAGATTAAGGAATAATCATCATTGTTTGGTTTGGTTTCGTTTCGTTGTTTAATGGTATATGAACTTTTGAAGGTTATTTAATGCCGAAGCCATCCTTCTAGAAGAACAATAGTGGTACTATTTAACCCATAGCTGGAAGGATAAGGTTGTTCATACCTATCCAAAGGGTATTGGTCCGAAAGTGAATGCAATAGCGTGACTGAAGTTCGAGCTAGCGTTCTACGATTGTGCAATCCAGCGCTTTGACCATTACTCCCCCATGAAACCATCTTAGATTTCTTGCTAATTTTAACAGTCTGGATGGTGTCAATACTTCTTGTCTTCTCCATTTCCCGCAGTATCTTTTCTAGGCACTTGGAAACCATTTCAAAGGATCCAACTATAAATGGTAACTCAGACACCTTTATTTTTTTCGTTTTTTTTAGCTCTCTCGCGAAATTCAAGTAATTGTTTATTTTTTCGTTTTCCTTTACTTTCACTCAGTGGTCAACTGGAATAGCAAAACCCATTCAATATCAAGTTATTTGTTTCTTTTTAATTAACACTTGGTTTAATTTTCTGGCTGGAATTTGGTGGTCACTTTGTATTTCAAGCACTTAAAGAAATTTATACCTCTCATTTTTAAAGACAAGTTTTGGTTTGGGCATGTACCATGTGTCAGCATGGCAAGATTTTCGTCTGTTAATGTTATTATATAAATTACTCATCGTTGAGATGCTATTTTTCATTTTAATTCCATATTCCCGTATGCAAATGAAGCTAAATGGCTTCCCGAGTTATATCAGTGGTTAGATCTAGATTTAATGGAAGCCGCTTCATTAGAGCCGCCGATTATTCTTTCTCTTACAAACACCATGAAATATCACGCTTTTAACTCTCAAATAGTTATCATATTGAGCTGAATGGCTTTATTGTTCTCGGCATTATTATTATTATTATTATTATTATTATTATTGCTGGGTCCATTACGAATTCGCCATTTGTAAACAGAGCAACGACAAAGAGAGAGTGACTTTTCAGGATACCCCAACCATTTCCACTGCTACTTTCAGCCCTGAAGCTAAAAACAAAAACTAAATAAGTAAATAGAATATTGATATGAGCCATAACTCTCTCTCTCTCTCTCTCTCTCTCTCTCTCTCTCTCTCTCTCTCTCTCTCTCTCTCTCTCTCAATCTCTCTCTTGTTTGCATTTTTTTCTGCACTGTTTTTGTATTGATATAAATATCACTTTTAGAGAGTAAGACTTATAAATATTACTGTGATCTTTTTTTTTCTAAGAGTAATGTTATAAATACCGATTTTGTTGTCGCTATTTATTATTATTATTATTATTATTATTATTATTATTATTATTATTATTATTATTATTATTATTTTGCGGTAGTGGATGGAATACTTATAAGATTGATATGACTAATGCGAATAAAATAGCGCGTAGAACATTATATGTATATTCAGTTTTAGTTATGGTAAGTAATCGAATTACATATGATTATTATTCTGGTGTAGGATATACAGAGCATTTCAAAAAGAGTGTAGAAGTCTTCTCAACAACTTTTATTTAAATTAAATCATAGGTTAAGTGACTTTAACGACTTGTGAATTTATCAAGGATTGATTGATTTTAACTGCAGATCGTACCACCTATGGTTATTTTATGCCGAGATTTGTTTTAGTTTGCTTTGGTTTTATGGCAACTCAACCATTGCAGGTTATGTAATGCCGAATCCGGTTTATTCACGTATGTAAGATATATATGATTTGTTAACATAACTTAAAGCTATATATTAGGGTGTCCTCGTGGTGTAAAGGTTAAAGCGATGGACTGCGTAAGCGAGTTCGAACTCCAGTCCCGCTATTATGTTCACTTTCGGACAAATACTCTTGGGAAAGGTATGAACCCCCTTATCCTCCCAGCTATGGGTTAAATAAAACCACTACTGTTCTTCAAAGAGAATGACTTCGGCATTAAATAACCTACAAAGAGTTGATATGCCATTAAACAAAGAAACCAATCAAAGCTATATAGTTCCAGCTATTACTATGTATGACTAACGATTCAATTAAACATCAGTCATTTTTTTGCACACAGTTAAATGATCAAACAGTTCTTTTTTAAGAATTCAATTTTACATTAGTCATTTGTTTGCACATAGTTTAAATGTCAGTCTTACTTGACCCATAGATAGATCCCTATTAGGTGCACCACTTTGAATCTGAGTGAAACTGGGAGCAAAGTCAATGAAAGAGTACTCCACATCTTCTAAATCTCCAAGGCTAGAGCCTCGCCATCATATTGTTTAATCCGGGATACTCGTTAGGGGTGGGCATTACCCCTCTGCAGAGTTGCAGCCGGTGTATTCTACAGCCCCTGCCGACTGAGCTGAACTTATCAAAGGTATTTTCATGCCCTGATTTCAGGGAATCGCATTCATTTTACATTTATATTAGTGTTTTTGTTTCATAATTGTTTTCAGCTATTTTATTTTATCTTAATTTTATTTTATTTTGCACACGGTCCTATCGAATATGAATGATTTCTAAACAAATCTATTTAAGCCATAAATTGAAGCCTAACTGATACTACTAACAGAGTTGACTGGAGAGTACTGGTAATGAAGGATTACTCTCCCCTCACTAGAACAGCAGAACTGGAGCCTCACCATCTGATGCCATTTAATGTCATACCCAGATCACCTACAAAGAGATTAGCTCGTTGAACCTTCCATAACTTTCCATATAATTAATTATGTCTAAAAGAAGAACATAAAAATCAGTGGGTAATATTATTTTCTAAATCAATTCAATTCTAACACTCTCATGGTAAGTGATATTTGCATAAGCGAGGTGAATACACAAACACACCATCAAGACCCTCACTGAACAAATGTAACCATGCTGAGATTTTCGATAATAATCACTTCAAATCACATGAAATTTCTTTTATCTTAATCCTAATTTATGGGTGGTTTATTCTAAGATTATCTTCTATTCTGAAATATTGGTTTGGTTTGGTTTGGTTTGTTGGTTTTATGGCATATCAACCTTTGTAGGTTATTTAACGCCAAATCCATTTTTATGTAAATAATCTGTTCTATTGAAAACAGTTAAGTTTAGCATAAGTACACACTTTAATTGTCAAAAACATTTCCATTTCAAACTATTCAAGCAGTTATATGTAATAATTCAGTTAAGTGTAAATACAGTTTTAATGTCGAAAAACAGTTCTATTTGAAATAATTCAGTTAAGTATAAGCACGCAGTTTAAGTGTAAGTACGGTTTAATTGTCAAAAACATTTCTATTTCAAGCTATTCAGTTTACTCAATTCAGTTTAGCATAAGTATGCTGTTAGTTCTATTTAACCTATAGATAGGGCCCTATCAGGTGGTACCACTCCGGGTCAGAGTGGACCTGGGAGCGATGGCAATTAAGGGATACTCCGCATTCCCCAAAGCTCCAGCACTGCTGGAACCTCACCATCAGATAGTTTAGTGTCATATCCACGACACTAATTTGGTGGGGTCTTACCCCTCTGCAGAGGTGCAGTCAGTGTATTCTACAGCCCCAGCCAACTGGGCAATAGACTTATTGGGTTGTGAAAGTAATAGCTATATAATAATTAATACATTTAGAATTTTGATATAGGGTTCTCAATTAATCATTTTCAGCCTGATAAAACTTGTAAGGCAATCATTGTCAATGCATAGTTTGTTTATTAAAGATCAGAAACTATTTGGTTTATTTTATTACAGCTCTCTAGCCTTGGTAGCGCAGCCAGTCTAGGAGAGATAAACACTCTGAATTTAGAATGTAAGTAGTGCTGTTCGGAGAATTTTAAACACACTTTTGATATCAAGTCATCCAAAATGTATGGCTGGCTCTACTCAAGCGTTCACATCTATAAAAAAATCACATGTGTTGTTCAATCGCAAATCGTCGGTAAAAATCTTGGAGAAGAAAACTCTGAATCAAAATCCAAAACATAGAGTTGGTAAAATTGTGTAAAATTTTGGCTACTCTTGTGTTTACATTGATGACAAGGTGTGTAGTCCCTTGATCTTTCTTTGCAAAACATTGATGATGAGAGGGAGAATTGACTGGCTGCATCAGTACCTGCTTGATTCATATAAGATCTCGTTCAAGCTGACGTCTGGATCCAGTTGCAGATCTACAGCCTCATGAGACTACGAGATGGCATTTTTCAAAACTTTTTTTCTGACTGATTTGTAATTTATTCTTCATCATAGGTACGTTTGTAGAGAAATGAGCGTTGCATAAACAGGGTTCTCTATAATCTGAGTTTTCTGGCTCTTGCCAGGAACTTAGAAATATGTCCCCTGTCGATGACGGAAGACAACCTGGAGCCAAGTGATTATACAATTACAGGTAAAAAAAATATTACAAAAGTCATTGAGAAAAATTTACTGGCAATAATTTATTGATAATTCAAAGGAAAAATTAATGAGAAAAACTCACAGAAAAGTCACTTTCTTTTTTATTATTCAGGTAAAAGTCACACGTAAAAAAGACTTATGAAAAATGTTAAAGGGAAAAAAATCAAAGCAAAAAGTCTAAAGATAGAAAATTGAATCATAAACCAAAAGTGCTCACTGGATGGGTCCCTTATGTCAAACTAGAACAAAAAACATAATCTTTTAAAGACCCTAACCGGCCACCATAAATTAATTGTGACTTTTTTCATTGCCAGACCTGTGACTTTTTCCTATGATTTTATTACCGGCTACAGTTTATGCGCATGACTTTTTTTCCCCTTTATGAACTTTATTTGTAATCTTGAAGTCTCGGGTCCCGATTGAAGTGGCTGATTTTTTAAAACCTCATTGCTAACATTCGTGTTGAACGAAGATGGATAGAACGGTCAAAATCAAATCGTCTTTTCTTAAATCGTACTTTCTTCAGTGTTCTTCCAGTCTTGACATGCCAGTAACAATCTATTTGTCAAATAAGATTTTTTTAGAAATTGTCATGACGTTATTTAGAAAGAACTTATGCGTCAGATTGCTTTCATCACCAACTGCAACTAAATGTTCATCCATCCAAGTTCTGAACAGGTGTATTGTTGCTTAACTTCAGTTATCAGTGGGTAATTGATGTTTACGGTACTGTTTCATTATAAGTCAAGGATATTCTTGTCATATTTAGCAGTTAATTTAAATGAACAGAGTTAGAAGGGTCATACAATAAATAAGGTAAAAAATTGTCTTAGAAATTAGCAGTAGGAAGCACTGTTTACAATTGTACCTTTTTCAAGGATATCAATTTTGATGGATTCTTTCCCAGAAGACTGTCAGCATGACCTTCTTTATTAACTGCCGTGCCCGGTACATTTTTCTTTACTGAAAAGTAAATATGTTTCTATCCCACATGCTGTCTTTAAGACTCTAGCTCGAAGTCACAGAGGTTTGTTTAGCCCACATGTACACATTTTTCTGAAACTTTCACTCGGTTTGTACTTCTCAACCATTAAAAGTTTTATGACAGATCTCTGTTCAAGCTTGCAGCACTCCGTTAGATTTGCAACAATTTTGAATAGCCTCAAAATAAATGTTTTTCCAAGACTGAAATGGTTTTTGTTTTAGACCAATTCCAAATAAGGCCGTTTATATTGATTGAAAAAATGCTGGCAAACATTTTTTTAAATCCGTTATTTATCGAATGATTCTTTTATGTTTTTGGTTATTTTAAATCAAACAGATGTTTAAACATTACAACAATCTTGCTCTCATTCGAACCTTGTTGTGGGAGTCTTATCCATCTCACCATAATGGACTCTTCTCCCGGTTATTTGTACTGAGAGATTTCGCTGCCAGAGAGGCAGATCAATCTCGGTCTGACACCTCTCCAGGTGTCGCTTCGGCCGGCCGTGTTATCTGCGGCACGGATCTGGCCAAGTGTGTCTCGGTACCTGGAGATTTCCTTCGGCCTCAGGGGGCCTTCCCCCCCAGGCTTTTACCCCCTTTCGAGGGGGGTTGGGTTCATTGCCCGGCGCCTGAGGCGCCCCTAACAAGGGGAATGCCGACGGGGCCGAGGGCATTTTTGGCAAACTCCGGGCGCGTGTGGGCTACGGCTCTGCGCCCGGTTCCACCCAAAAAAAGGCCTTGTGCCATACATGCCCGTAAGGTGGGGCGTGCATCAAATACTGCAGATCAATATCGACGTTATCCGAACAGTACGAGACTGCTTACCTTTTCTATGTAACTCTATCTTTCTTGTGTTATATAATCTATCTAATATCCGTGTTTGTGTTTTATCGAATGATTCTTTTATGTTTTTGGTTATTTTAATGCAAACAGATGTTTAAACATTACAACAATCTTGCTTTCATTCGAACCCTGTTGTGGGAGCCTTACCCATCTCACCATAATGGACTCTTCTCACCGTTATTAGTACTGAGAGATTTCGCGTCCAGAAGAGCAGATCAATATCGACGTTATCCGAACAGTACGAGACTTCTTACCTTTTCTATGTAACTCTATCTTTCTTGTGTTATATAATCTGTTATCTAATATCCGTGTTTGTGTTTTCATTAGTGACCCTTTCCGGGGCCACAACAAACCTACAACTTTGAGGTACGAATACAAGGATATTATCTATTGGCTCAGCGCTGAGCTAATCACCCAATTGAAATAATTGTATTAGGCAAAAAGTACATATACTTTACTGACATAACCCTGTCGGCAGGACGCAAAAATACGTCAACTGCATCATCTACAGCGAGGTAAGCCTCCACCTAATAAAAAACATGTGTTGTGTGTATAATACTAACCGTCATCCAGTGGTGAGATTCTTGTTCTGGAGCTCAAGGGATTGGAGAGTTCTGCTTCATTGCCATTATTTGCGTGTCTACTCTGACCCGATATGGAAGAAGCAGTTAGGGTTCGAACTATACATCATATAGTTTTGAAAACTAAAGGTATCGAATGGGTGGGATGGAAACTATGTAAATAAATGCCAAAAAATAAAAAAAAAGAAAAGATTGTTGAGCAGAAACATCATCATCATCATCATCATCATGTGCCGCTAGCACGGATATCCCAGGCCCTCTCTCACCACTTCTCCCTATCGTTCATCGCCCCTGGCAGGTCTTCTGGGCTACATCCGGTATCTTCACATAGTTGCTGAATGTATGTTCGAGCTGGTCGTCCTACTTTTGCCCGGCCATATGTGGGGGTCCATAGGAATGCATCACTTATGAGCTCGTCCCTGCTTCTCCAGGAGTGTCCTGCATATCTGGTTCGTCTATCTTGTATAGTTTTCGTGATGGGAGGCAGGTGGCCGTATAGTCGGTACTTGAAACCATACAATTGTGAAAAAAATATTAGTTTTGGAAACACTTAAAACAATACGTCTGTGTGCAAGTTATTTGGTGTAGAAAGGAATATTTGATAAAACTTTGCGCAAAGAAATTATTATAGAGAAATTAAAAGTGAAAGTGAAAGTGAAACTCCGCAAAAAAGCAATGAAACAATATGAATACAGTTAGGATTACAATCAACTTACGATTTAATGAAATTTTTTTATTAAAAAAAACCCATAAAGAGCGGATATATCAAAAAATCAAATGAACTAAAACAAAATACATTAACATTGATAACAGTCGAGGAGAGAGATTTTAATTCAAGGAAGAACGTAGAGATATGGTGATTTGAGACAAACAGTCGTCATATATGTATATAATGGTATCTTTAAGAGAACAATGCTTAATATCTGTCATCCACTTCGTTACAGTGACACCCGGTCATTTTCAAAGGTTAAGCTGTTATACTCATTCACATAGGTATAGTTAAAATAGTGCTGGTTACCTCTGAATATCTACGGGGTACCTCGGGTAGTGTAATGGTTAGCAAGCTTGACTAGCAAACCTGCAAGAGTGAGTTCGATTCTCATTGGGTGCCCCATTCAATCGGCTTCGTGCCACATCGAAGCAAAGAGCTTCGTAAATTACCTCTGAATATCTGCAGAGAAGTAAGGACCCCTTCCCAACGGATCTATTGAATATTACATTAAGCCATCTGATGTCAAGGTTCAAGCCTTAGAGATTTGGGGGATGTGGATTACCCTTTCAAGGCCATTGCTCCCCCGTCCACTCTTAAACGGTGTGGTAACAACTGATAAGGTCATGTCTATGATTAAAATAAAACAAACTGTGTGCAAACAAATAACTTATGTTAAATTGTGACTGTTAAATAGCAATATTTGAAACCATTTAACAGTGTGCAAGAAAGAGTTCAGACTCGTTTAAGAATGTAATCTACAAAATTTGTTTACAAATCATATATATATATATATATATATATATATATATATACATTTGGTTGGTTGGTTTTATGGCATATCAGCCTTTGCAGATTATTTAACGCCAAATCCATTTTTATGTAAATAACCTGTTCTATTTAAAATAATTCAGTTTAGCATAAGTATACAGTTTAATTGTCAAAAACATTTCTATTTCAAACTATTCAAGCAGTTATATATAACACTTCAGTTAAGTGTAAATACAGTTTTAATGTCGAAAAACAGTTTTATTTGAAATAATTCAGTTAAGCATAAGCACCCATTTTAAATGTAAGTACGGTTTAATTGTGAAAAATATTTCTATTTCAAGCTATATAGATAGGGCCCTATCAAGTGCTACCACTCCGGGCCAAAGTGTACCTGGGAGCGATGGCAATGAAGGGGTACTCCGCATTCACCAAAGCTCCAGCACCGCTGCAACCTCACCATCAGATTGTTTAGTGTCATATCCAGGACACTCGTTGGTGGGGGGTCTTAACCCTCAGCAGAGGTGCAGTCAATGTATTCTACAGTCCTAGTCGACTGGGCAATATATATATTTAATATATATGTATAAAGAGGATTTGGCATAAAATGATCTACAAAGGTTGATATGCCAACCCCCCCCAAAAAAAAAAACCCGATCAAATCCAATTCCGTCTGACCGACCAATATCATGAGTTCGTATCTCCCCCCACTCATTTCTATTTTCCTATCCTTTCTAAATTTGATTAACATACCGATGATTGTGACTGAAAGTAATCTAAAAATTCAATAAATAATTATCTACTTTAGACGATTTTTACGTCTATTAAAAGCCTTATCAGTGGTCGGTTGGTTGGTTGGGTTTTTATAGCATATCACCCTTTGTAGGTTATTTAATGCCAAATCCATTTTATACAAATAATCAATTCTATTTCAAACAATTCAGTTTAGCATGAGTACACAGTCTAATTGTGTAAAACATTTCTATCTCAAGCTATCAGTTTAGTCAAACAGTTCTTATTCAAACAATTTATTTTAGTATAAGTATAGTTTTTGTTTACACACAGTTAAATGACAAAACAGTTGTATTTCAAACACTTCAATTTAGCGTAAGTACACAATTTAGATATTAAAACATATCTAATTCTAGCAATTCAGTTAGCATAAATATGCAGTTTAAATGCAAAGAAAAAACAGTCGATACCATCGTTTAGTTCTATTCGACTCATAGATAGAATTCTATCATGTGCTACTTCTCCGGGCAAGAGTGGACCTGGGAGCGATGGCCATGAAGGGTTATCCCACATTCCCCAAAGATCCAGAATTATTGGAGCCTCACTATCAGATTGTTTAGTGTTATTACCAGGACACTTCTTGAATGAGTCTTACCCCTATGCAGAGGTGCAGTCGGTGTTATCTACAGCCCCAGCCGACCTGGCAGCATTGTCAGTCAGAAGATGGGTTTTGTGACAAATTCGAAAACACATTCTCAAGCCTTTTTTTTTTGCGTTCGGTCTTTGAACGTTTGCCTGGGAACGGTAAAGCCAGTCAGGTGGTTATCTTACTTACTCCTACCAATTAAACCATGAGGACATTCCTCTTGGTGTAGTGACTCACATGATGGACTGTGACGAAATCTTAAATGAGTTCGAACTCCAGTCGTACAATAACATTCACTTTCGAAATGATACCCTTTGAAAAAGTATGAACTCTCTTATCCATCAGCAATGTGTTAAATAGAAGCATTACTATTGAACTACAAGGATAGTTTTAGCATCAAATATCCTACGAAGGTTGACATGCTATTAAACAACCAAATCAAATAAAACCTTTTACTATTTTGAACCCCTTCTACATCATCATCATCATCATTATCATGTCGTGCCGCCAGCACGGATATC